>JARJLF010000800.1:0-132273 GCA_029378395.1 Mycena leptocephala
CCCACAACTGCGGTCCCATTGTTCTACCAATGCGCCCACTATTTCCTGAGTCAATTCGGACTCCTCGGTCCATTTAACTGACGTGGTCCAAGCGGTGCGTATCCTCAGTGATCCGTGCACTGCCACACCTTCGGTTAAGCTTATTGCCGTTAAGCTGTCGGTAAACGTCCCTCTTTTATGTGATGAACACTTTGTCATCATAACGACTCTCCCTTGCCGCCGGCTTCATATTGCCGTCTTTGTTGGTACGGAGATTCCCGTTAACAATTGATCCTGGTGATTTCCTGCTCCCGTTGTGTAGCACAGATGTCCCCATCGCTCGTTTACGTCCTGCGACCACGTCTTTAGATGGATTTTAATATGTCCTTGATTAGAGGGAACACCCCGTCTTCCCAGGCCATGTGGACCGGTAAGAAGATCGAGTTTAAGTATAAGCTTATGTTGCGAATATTCCTCTAGTGCGTAACACTGTCAGAATATAACAGAACCTGAGCTCGTACCACACGCTACTGTCTCCTAGTTAACTGCCCGGACCTCTGCATTAACCCTTGCTAGAGATGGAATATATATAGGCGGCTATAGAATATATTATAGACTTAAATTGGAAAATAAATTGTATTTCCACGCCTGGCCGTATCCGCGGCTCATCAGCGGAGTGTACGATGCAAATTGGTACGGGCGCAGGACCTGTTCCATAGCAGAGCGGATTCCTGGGCCATAAAAGGTCAGTTATTGGTCGGGGGACGCGTCCGGACGCATCTGAGTAGGTTTCGAGTGGTTTGGAAGGACGGAAACTGGATCGGACAAGGCTTGCGTTCGAGTGTTGGTGACTTCTCAGGTGTGGGAAGAGGATATGAAGCCCAGGATGCCCGCTATTGGCTGGTTCGTACCACTCTCGTGGGCCGTAGCGCATGGTGCCGTGCTCGTAAGTGAGGTGCGAGTCGTGCAAGGGCAGAGTTCGGGTGATGGGGGCGTCGTGACTAGTCGGGCAGGTGGTACGAGCGATGTGGAAGGTTGGATGGGGACCGTAGGCTGCGTGCGTTTGATGAGAATCCGGATTTGGTAACTTTGATTCCCGATTTGGATGAACAGGCGCCTCGTACGTTCTCGTCCAGGGCTCGGTTGAAGGGGCCGTGAGGCGGTGTGCAGGGCGTAGCACAAGCACCAGCAAAACCCGGGGAACGCAACCAGCGCGATGAACGGGTGCCTCGTACGTTCTCGTCCAGGGCTCGGTTGAAGGGGCCGTGAGGCGGTGTGCAGGGCGTAGCACAAGCACCAGCCTCACACCTCCCATAGAGCTTTACTGTTGACCGGGGACCGGTCAACGAATCCATAAAAGGCGCCTGCCGAATTTCTTCGTCCCAATAATCCTTTCCTTTCTCCTATCATGGATGCCTCTGCGACTCAGCGCTTCCTCGATACCAACGTGCAATGGCCGTCGAACTGCTTCTTCATTCCCGATGGAGGACTCCCAGCCTTCCTCCAGTCTAACCTTCGCTTCAAAGTCTTCTTGGTTATGATGGCCGTTTTCCCCGACGCATACGCCACGGAAACCGTGAAGTCCCTGACGACTCCTCAGCGCGACGAATTGCGCTACCGTGTGCGGGATATTGTCCGCCATATGGTGAGTTTCGTCCCTCGCAAGCCGCGTCCATCCACTGATATGGGCCAGTTCTTCGCAGCGCAGATTCGCCAGAACGAGTTCCGTATCTCGTACGAGCCGCCCGCGATTCCCTCGGAGGCTGCGTGGATGTTCCATATCATACAGGTACTTCTGGTCGTCGTGGGATTCGTTAGGGAAGACAAGCCGGTCGTGAATATTGGCGAGGGTCCTGAAGAAACCACGGACGGTCAAATTGCCCACGCGCAGGCAGGCTTCCTGCTCGGTGCCGCGCTGTCAACGTTCCTTGCGAAGAAGAAGAGCGGGGACAAAGCTCATCTCGATTTTCCTGAGTACGACGCCAACCACTGGATCTCAGCGAATTTCGCGTATCGAGGCCGTCCGACCGATTTTCGCACCATCGCCACAGATGACTCGTTGGCCGACACCTTCAAGTACAACGAGATTATCGCCCGTTGGCGCGAGATTGGAATAGGGGCGACTGCGAGGAGACATTCGTGCGGGCACACCACGCATACTCCAGTCTCGTGCGATACGGTGCCGCCGGGAATTCCATCGCGGTCATCCGACTCCCTTGCTGCTGGAGAAGCAGTGCGAGCGGCAGGGTTCAAGGCCACGCTCCAGGCCGTCGAGAGTGTGATAAAGAAGACGGCGACGCGTCGCAGTATGCGGGTCCTGGCGGCGAGGATGGGTGAGACACAAGGTCCTCCGGATGACTTCTTCGTGAAGGAAGAGGAGAGGGCGTTGAGCGAGGCCTCGTACGGGTCCATGCCTGGCCTGATGACCCCTCCTGCGAGCAGCGCCTCCGAGTAGTTTTCTTCGATTATTTCTCCTGTATCCTCCGCCCAATTATATCGTGTCTGGTGTCTATCGCCTCACAAGGAGCCCGGGAAGGTGTTTCTGGCGAGGGGCAAGCGAAATAAGGGAGCGTACGACGGGTACGAACGACCATAAGGGACGAAGTCCGTTTCGATCTGGCCCTCGATTTCCTACGAATGTTTCTCCTGCTTCCTTCGCCCAATAATATTGTTTTTGGTGTCTATCGCCTCGCAAGGAACCCAGGAAAGCGTTTTCGGCGAGGGGCAAGCATAATAAGGGAGCGGGCGCTGGGTGCGACCAGTCGTAAGGGGTGAAATTCGTTTTGATCTGAGCTGATGGTCGATTTTCTTCCGTCATCCATAAATGGGGGTCTCTGCAGCCACCCCGATCGCCTCCCTTTTCGTCCTTGCAAATTATGCCCCCGCGGGCGTGGCTCGCAAATTACCGCCATTATCTGGAAAGGCTCCTCCTCTCCGTGGAGGAATTATCGGATCCGCATTGGGAACCCGATACTTCCATCGACATCTTCCTCCAGGCTCGGGTCCATCCCGCAGTATATTTTCTACAACGATGCGCCGTAGGCGAGGGCAGACTTCAGGGACCTCCCGCCAAATATTCCTCCTTCCGAAAGGGAAGAACTCCGCCTCCTTGCTCTGCGCCTCGCAGGTACCGTTGTGCGTTAATTTCATATGTTCTGGCATAACTTGTGCATAGATCTTCCTCGCTTCATAATTCTGATTGATATTTTCTTGGCAGCGTTTCTTGTCCCGCGTGCGCGTGTACCGTGGGCTCGTCGATAACGCCCCGTCGTTGCCTCTCCTCCTCCAGGATACCCCTGGCCTCAGCCTCGAAAATTTCCGCGTCCCTGGTTGTGCCGCGAACATGATGTCAATTATTATGGTCCTTCTGGGCCGTCTTTGCGACGCGGAGGATCGGGACCGACAGGCCCTCTTGATTTGCTCGCCTATTCTGCAGGAATTTCGTGCTACGGCCATGGCCGCCGCTCGCCAGGATCATACGGACACCGAGTACCCGCAGTTCCACCGGAACGGCCAATTGCGGGAGCTGTTCTACAAGATCGATCTGGTTCTAGAGGAATGAGGCGATATTTTCTTCCTGGTGCGTTCGTACATTCCGTCCGCACGCTGCTTTTTGATCGTTTAGTCCAAATTTAGAACAACGATCGTAGAAGTGGCCAAATCGGGAAGAGATATCTGATGTGATAGGCGAGGGAGTCCGTATATGGTAGCCGGGTAGTTCAGCCTTGATCGCTCGTGGCATCCGGTCGCCGGTATATAAGGCATCTTGAGTGTTGGCCTAAGGGTAACCCTTGAAGTTTCGTCCTCTGAATCGCATGCCTCCCTCTGCACCCAAAACCGGTGTCCGCGTCCGCGACGAGTTCCTCAATTGCGACTTCCCCACCGTCGGTGTTAGGGGTTAATATACCATATGCGTCTATCCGGCTCAACCCGGATACTTTACTTACCTTATTCATGTGTTTACTTAGTTACGATCAGATACATCACTCGTTACTATCATGTTGTATATAGTCTCGAGGATGCCATAGGGTGGGCAACTGAAGCTTGACCCATCCCTGTGCGCACCCTCTTCTAATCCTAGAACTTGGACCTGTTCACTCGGTGGAATAAGCTATAAGTTATCCCTACCTTCTTACACTTTTTTGAACACCATTGGCTTCTCACGAAGCACATCTATCGCTTAGAGAATTGACTTGTCTATCGCGATCGTGACAGAAACTCAAAATTACCCGCTGTCGATAACATGGCAAACCCCCCTTCCGACAGCACCAACTGGCGCGCTCCCCCCCCTCACCTTCCTCTGTCTAGCGCCAGTTCCCAGTTCGTGTCTGCGAGGACGCAACCCAGAGATGATCCGGGGAGCGTCTCGAGAGCACTCACTGATAATATACCCCATCCTGATACGGGAGAGCCCACCATTCCCGGTGGCTCGTCCCCTGTCCCATCTATTGCCTCTATCCCTACCTCATTGTCTCCTCGAATTCCCGGACGCTCTCCTATCTCTTCTGGATCCCCAGCCCCACGCACTGCATCTCCTTACGCCCCAAGCGGACTTACGGCTAAGGTAGTGGCGGGACTAGATGGTAGTTACTTCCTCGTCGAACAAGCGACTGGTATGAGGATAGAAGTAATAGATGACGAAAATATAAACCTCCCTGAGGATGGTCCAATCCCGCGGTCCAGCGAGAAGGAACGCCATCCCCTCGAGAGTCTTCCCACACTGTCTGAAGAGTCTGATCTGGCTGAGACACGAGTATCGGACACCGGAGTTGCATCTTCGACATCGGGTCTTGACGCTAAGATAACGCGATTGGTGGACGAGGTCGGAAGCACTTCGTTCTCACCCGACCAGCTGGCCACGTTAAATCAACTGCGCGGGTCGCTCGCGACCGGCCGTGATAGATTGTACACTACGACCGGGATGGTGTTGGACCAGCAGCAGGAAAATCTGGCCTCCCACACGGAGCTCGTACTGCTCCGGGACCAGATTGCGGTCAAACTCGCGGAACTCCACGGGGAGATTCATAACCGTCATGATCGACTTAACACCTGCGTTAACGACAACGTCAGAGTCCTTCGTGACTTGGGGGTATCGGAGGCTCTATTAGGTCAAATACTTGCCACCGCCGCCAAAATCCGCGTTGGGAAGATCAATAAACCTGAGCTCCAGACGTTTACCCTACCTGTTCCAGTTGAGATTCCTTCCGAGACGCTACACGCCGTGCGCGCGGCACTGCCTCCTCGTCGTCCTGATGAGGAGACAGATGCTTTTCAACGACGGGCGGAATCTGTACTTTCCCGCAAAGACAAGGCTGCAGCGGCGTTCGTTGCGTCTCATCCAGTCACCTCCGTTTCGCCGATTACCCCTGTACCTGCCCCAGTAGTCTTCGAAGATGTTGGCAGTATATCCACGGACCTGAGGCGTCACCCTCGATTCGCTACTTCCCCTATTCGAATTATCCCTATGGGAGGAAACAGTCTGAGTAATACTGGGTACATTACGGCCAACGATGGGCCTGAAGCTCAGGGCGATGTGTTCGAAGATTTCCGCCGAGAAACCGACGAAACAATCGCCCGAATAGTCGACAAGGCCTTGGGAGAAGAACTGAATCTCCCTTCTCGGATAAAGCCACCTAAATTGGACACACCTCCCAAATTCACGGGTGTAGACGACCACTTGACTTTCATTTGATGGCTTGAAAAGCTGGTATCGTGGATGAGGACTATGTTCTACGGCGGCTCAGATGCAGACGAGTACCGAGTATCGGTACTGAAGAATCTGCTTGATGGCGTAGCTCTGGAGTGGTATATCGATTTTGTAGAAAACGACCGAGCTGGTGAAAATACCGATTTCATTAGCATCTTGTGTTCATTGCACCATCGATTCATTACCACGGCCACCGCTCACCACGCACTACGAGATTTCGAATTAATTAGGTTTAAGGCTGAGGACGGTCCCCTGAAGTTAATGGACGACTTGGAAACATGTTCCCGAAGAATGAGGGAGCCCATGCCCGAGGTAATCCTCCGACAGAGATTCATGAAACTTATCCCTGCCGACCTGCATGACGACCTCAAATCCATTCGCGGAATATCGGAGACATACTCGTCCATTACTCAAATTCGCATCCATTCGAATCAGTTGTGGGATGCGCATAAGACAGCCAGAGGCTCGGGACGTCTGAAGAGCTCTGGATCCAGCGCTCGGCCTTCGGATAACCCTACGCGAGCGCAACCTTTTGCTAAGCGTCCGAGTGCGGCTCCCGAATCTAAACCCCGGACGTCACTCACTAATCCTGGTGGGAGCCGCTTATCTGTGACTCGACCTGTAGGCAACAACCCTCATGCAGACAAGAACTGCTTTAAATGCGGTATATTGGGCCACATTGGTAGCGATCCTATTTGTCCTAAGTATAGCGAACAACCTCGTCTCCGGGTCGGCGTGCAGCATGTATTAGACAGCTATGTGGCCGACGACGATGAACTCGCTCAGGAGACGGAGCAGGACCCTATTCACGACAATTGGGGAGGATCTCAGTATGATAGTGACTCAGAAGAGCAATTACATACCTCTGCTG
Source organism: Mycena leptocephala (assembly GCA_029378395.1). Taxonomy (NCBI): domain Eukaryota; kingdom Fungi; phylum Basidiomycota; class Agaricomycetes; order Agaricales; family Mycenaceae; genus Mycena; species Mycena leptocephala. The sequence goes on from JARJLF010000800.1 coordinate 6,558, forward strand.
ATCTCGCCGAATTAGCGGAATTGCTGGATACCGACGAAGCCCGTCTCGGAACGATGAGGTATCAGTACTTTTCCATGAGAATTCCGACGTACGAGGACATCATCACCACACCGGCTTTGGAGCTCGTTGCTTCACTACCCCCTAATCTCCGACATGCTAGTGGGTTTCATGCAACCGCCCGCCGCGACTGCGAAACAATCAATACTCATCGGCGACAACAAGGATTGAGAGCGCTAACATACGCCGAGGAAGACCGTATCATCAATGAATTAAGGCACGCTCACCATTATGCCAACGACCCTATCCTCCAATTCGACGTACTGGCGGCCGAGTTTGAAGTCCGTCATGGGGATGGTCCATGGTCTCGGTCTACCGAAGACTTATGGCAATCGCTCCTACAACTTCAATTGGCTGAGCATATCCGTAATATTCGGATGCTTACCTCGCTTGAGTCCCTGGCCTTAACTCCTGAACCCTCTGCTCAGGCGTTAGCACTAATGGATGTCGATGAATTGCGCACTATAATGGATGCCCAAATAGCTGGAGACCTAGGGCGTGATACATTGTACAGTAACCTCACATACCTTAATCAACAAAGTCGAGACAGCGCCATTCGGGTACAAGAGTTATTGGGGAACGCGCATAGCTCCCAGAGTGAAGCCAGAGCTGTACTTGAGACAGCCTTGGACATGTTAGAGAGCTCGGTGCACACCACCGTGCAATTCCTACGATCTATGGGAGACCGACGCACCACCAGTGCTGAGTTCATGATTCGTCTTCGATATGAACACAATCTTCGTTCAGAACTTAGAGGACTGCTCGAGGGACCAATCGTGATACCTCCGGAGACCATCGGAGCACCTGTGGGAATAACACCTGGAGTGGACTCCGAGGATGAAACCTTGGAATCTCGCGAGTCCGATGAGGATTCACCTCCTAGTCTAGGATCAACCCCTCCCCCTAGTTACCCGGGAACCCCGGAGCACTCTGAAGACGAAGATGCGGAGCTCTGGAGTGAGATGTCCACACCTGAATCCGACATTATTGCCCTCCCACCAGGGACCATTATACCTGATCCCCGCCCCACGGCTCCTTCTGACAGTTCGACGCCAAGCTTTCGCGCTATGAGAATTGAAGTCTATGAAGAGGAAGAAGATTCAGCTGAACTGCCAACGTTAAGCAACGACTGTCCTCATATCATTCAAGCTGAGGAGGAATTTGTTGAGCGAGGAGAGTCTTCTCCGTCGCTCGAAACCCAGCTAGCATCCGCTCGTAGACGTTCTCGAGTGTCAAGACAAGCCCTGGGTCGACCTGGCTGTGGCGGGACAGAGAATAACCCGGCCGGGACGATAGTTGAATAACCCGGTCTGAAGTGATCGCGACTGACAACGAGAGGGCAGCACTGAACAACCCGGCTCTACTGGGGAAGTTTGGCTATAGCCGTCGAGGAGGAGCGTCGTGAGACTTGAAGAGACGGCGGGGTAGCCGCCTGGTCACCGAACTCGAGGAGACCTCGAGGAGAAGATGATATGTGAACGCGCGTCGTTCGTAGTCGAAGTGAGAGAGCGCTGCGCCGTTGTCAGGTCAAAGTAGACTTGATATTAGACGAGGTAGAATCTAGAGTACATGTAGATTCTACCGAGTTTATATACTGTGTCCTATGAAACTGATGGTTGTCCCTCCTATGAAATACCGACCGTCTGCAGGTGTTCGATCTTGGTAACGGGCGATCGGGGTATCCCGATCGTCGTTTGAATAACCCCTGGTTGGTTATTATGATATCTCGATCGTCGTTTGAATAACCCCTGGTTGGTTATTCTGAATCCAATCGTCCTACGCGTGTTCCGATCCGCATTTGAATAACCCCTGGTTGGTTATTCCCAATGCAATCGCCCCAAGCGACTACGAATAACCCCCTGGTGGTTATTCCGTATGCTTGTGATAACCCGGGATACCCGGGGTTGAAGTTGAGTGAAAATGTTGGAATAATGCCAAATCATGACATTACCCCCCTCTTCAAGGTCGATGTCCCAGCGACCCTAGAATACTGTGGAGCGTGGATTTCGTTTCGCACTTCAAAGAGGAACCCGATTGAACCCGGTAATTCCTCGTTGTCGTGTTTTATTCCTCTTCATCCCAATATTTGATCGCGGTAATCGGCTTCTTGAGTTTTGATCACCGAGCACTGCCACAGTTTCGGCATAATTGGCGGAAGCAACTCGTGTAGATCAATCGCGGTCATGCGTGATCTAAACGTTAATTGCTTCCCCATTTGGCCTTTTGCATAATGTTTCAGCTTTTAGCTTCTTCCATTTGCAAGCGCGGGTTCTCCGTTTGAATTGTGCTGCGGGTTCTTTTGCGCCCCTGACCGTGCTTTATATAACCCGGTCAGGGTGCGCGCGCCTCTCCTATCTCTCTTTTTCTTCCCCCATGTCGGATTTCCCCTGGAAGCTGGCTCGCCCCTACTCACGCGCCCAAGCGCGCATCGGCCTTCGTCTCCGCGACTTTGAGACCATCGTCCCTTCGCCTGAGCGTCCGTTTGGGGTGCCGCGTCCCCTCTAAACCCTGGCGTCGTCTCCATCTTCGCCGATCAGTCACCCTTCGTCCTCAATCCCTGGCGGGTTCCCCTTCCTCGAGAGCGCGGTTGGGACCTCTCGAATCCCGCTCGCACCCGCGCGTACGTGGGTCCTCTTCCCGCGGTCTTGGAACGACCGGGAGTTATACTCCCAACGGCGGTTCTCCCGCCTCCCCCTCCCCAGTTCAACCCAGCACTCTGGGACTGGTTACGCCACTCTCGACGTCCTCTCCAGGACGTCCAACCTCCTCCGCGCCGGCACCACTGTGCCTATCAGCGCGTCCCGCTGGGTGGAATGCCCGCGGTGTACCCCTCCTCTTGGTCGTTCGCGGAGGTCGCCCATCAGCTCTTCGTTGTTCAGGTCCTCTCGTCCTGGTTCCGGTTCCAGGTTTTCGGCCCCCCGCACATGCAAATCGTTATAGTCTGGAATGCGCATCTGCGGAACGAGCGGCTCGAGGACCTTGACTTGAGCTCGGAGATCGTATCCCAATTTGACGACGTCCTGAGCGCGATCGCGCGTATGAACGCGGACATCGAGGGCGAGTCCAGGAGGACCTTGACGATCATGGTGCGTCTGCGTCCTCTCTTCCCCTTCCCGTGCACTCCATTTACCCCACTTCGCAGCTTGAGTTCGAGCAGCGCCTTTTCTGGCTTGCGCAAGTCGGGGCCTCGGTGGCGTACTCGTTTCACTTCGTCGATTTGCTCGACCAAATCGTGCAAGTCCTTCACCCCGAATGGGCGCCTGAATATCGCGTCTTCGACCTCAATCGTCGTCGGGGTAGGCTTGCGGAGCGGGGTTCAACCCCCATCTGGAGCAATTATTTGCGACCGGAGACCGCCATCCGGGTTCTCCCTGCAAATTGGTTCGATCCTCGAGAGCCGCTGGCCCCCAACCAGCCCAACGAACAATCCACTTGGTTCCAATTCCCGCGGATGGCGGAGTTCTACGACCGTACGTCGCTCGTCTTGTTTCTCCATCGTCGTATTGAACCCCGGGATCTTCAGATTTGGCGGAGGTGGGCATGAATGGCCCTTCTGCGCGTATCCCTTGTGAGGTGGCAACCGTGTCGCCGCCCGACTTCGACGATCCCGACCCCTCGTACGCGTCGCGGGTTCTTGAGGGGTACGAGTTGGACGAATTTGTGCGGGAGTATGGCCTGTACTGGCGGGATTTCGCAGGCGCCACCCCGGTGGTCACGGCCACCCCCCCTCCTTCGCCGGCGCGGGTTCCTTCACCGCGTCCTCCTACTCCACCATCGCGCCCGCCCCCTCCTCCGCGTCCAAATTGGAACCAGGAGGACTTCATCCCCGTCCCGCCCCTCAGTCCCCCGCCGGACATCCCCTCGCGGAAACGTCGCCGAGGATCCGAAGAGATCAGAACGGGGAGGGAGCGCCGAGCTGCACCTCGCGCGCAATCTCCCCCTCGTCGCCCTTCTCCGCCCCCTGGCCGCCGCCCACGGTCGCCTTCTCCCCGTCGCAACCCACGGGGACCAACCATTCGAATCCCAGCGGGCAACCGCCCGCGGTCTAAGTGGCCCCCAGCGCCGAGACTGGTCGTTGATAGTCGCGCCACGCCGACCACCTTTGTGCACGAAGCACACCGTCCCATTGGCGCCGTGGTCCGCCAACTCCTGCCGCGATGTCCCCATTGTGAACCGGGGCGTTTCTGCTCTGACGACACCGACCCCAACGCAAAACGTCCCAACAAGCCGCGTCGCACTTGTTACCACTGCAACAAGCTGCACGAGAAATGCCAGACCTGGAGCGATTTCCAGGAGGCATTCAACGAGCGGATGGAGGAGGTTTTGCGGGATTTTCGGTTCGAGTTTTGGGAGCATCTCGGGGAAGGGCGCTACCAGCTCTTGCTTCCGGACCCTCGGTCAATGGACCTGGCCCATTTGGGTGAGTCGTCTTGTACTCCTTTTTCCTCCTGACTGATCTTCTTCTTCGTCTAGCGAATATAGTGGACTCGTACAGGTCGTTCCTGTACGAATTCCAGCCGCTTCAAAATACGGACCGATCGTTCCGTCGTCGCACGGCGCAAGCGAACCGCCCCCGCGCCGCGCCGGGTTCTTCTCGTCGCCCAGCGCCAGCCGCATCTGCGGCGGGAGCTCGTGCAGGTCGTCCACCGCCGCCCCCGCCCCGCGCTCGCTCTCAAGACGACGAGCTGGGTTTCTCGTTGGGCGATTTCGATCTGGACGAAGAGCCCGCGCCCCCGCCCTCGCAACAAGCGTCTTCAAGTCGGGGACCGCCTCCGCGACCAGCGCCGCCGCCCGCCCCATCCTCCGCGCCGGGGTCTTCGGCGGGTCCGGGTTTCAACAACCCTTCGGCCGCCTTCCCCGCCGACGTGGAGATGGAGCCCGCCCCTCTCCCGTTCCTCGAGCGCAACCCGGAGTTCACCTCCCAAGGTGTCGCGCGAGACGCTCAAAACCTCGCCGCCCATCTCTCAACCTTGCCGACCGAGCAACGCGCTCAATACCTGGCGCATCTTGCATCCGTTCTCGAGCTTGCGAGCCAGGACGTCGAGATGCCACCAGTGGATCGGAAAGGGAAGGGGAAGGCGAAGGAGCGATGAGTAGGGGGTTGCTTCGGACTCTGGCGCGCCGGGACGCTTTTTTCTTTTGAACAATTTGTATTCATTATACTGTTACAAACGCCATCGTATCGTAGTCTTGCAATTTGCGAAGTTTTTTTTCTCTTTCTTGAAACACGAAGCCTTTTTGAACCGTGCGAAGTTTCTTTGGGAAGTGAGGTGCGATAAGATAAAGAAGCGAGTGATGAAAAGATGCGAGCCGGGTATAGGTGCGGATCAGCCGCGGGTATTTCCATTCGGGTTCTTGTTGCCTTCATCCAGTCTATTCCCCTGGTTCCCCGAGTACGCGCTCGGTTTCTTCCACCGGTCTTCCGGTGCCGGGCTCTGCCTCGTAGATGATCCGTTCTTCTCTTTCTACAGGCGCCCCACTGTCGAGTACCACTCGTCCTGGCACATCCGTCCGTCGGGAGTTGTTGATTCCCCGCATTGTTTCTGTTAGTCCCGGGACTAGCATCGTCATCCGGGAAAACGGGTCCCTCACGAAGAGGTCGTCGGCGTGCGCGCCCACTATGTCCATGAGGGGCGGCATGTCCGCATATTCGTCGTCGTTCGGGGCTACAGGGCCCCTTCTGTGTTCCCTCCGGGGGCCTAGCCCCCTTGCGGGTCGTCTTCCGCGTTGTCCTTGGCGGAATATGGGCTGGGGCCGCGGTCTACACAAACGCGCCAGCCAACACCCAAAGTCGTGGCCGTAGCCACGGATAATTTCCATCGGGCCGCGTCTCGCTCCTACGAGACGTCTGTATCGAGGCCCAAGATATGTGGGCGTCTGGGAGTACCAGGCCACAAGCAATCCGGCGAGTGCGAGGAGAAGAAGGGTCAGGAGGGTGCGCACCACCCATCGTCCTAAACTCCCTTCTTCCCTGGGGTTCTGCAGGTAGACATTCATCTGTAGCATCGTGGTGTTTCGGGGTTATATTCGTGCGTGGTAACGATCGTCGGGGTGGGTAGACTAGATTCTACCTTCTGTCAAGACAAGCCCTGGGTCGACCTGGCTGTGGCGGGACAGAGAATAACCCGGCCGGGACGATAGTTGAATAACCCGGTCTGAAGTGATCGCGACTGACAACGAGAGGGCAGCACTGAACAACCCGGCTCTACTGGGGAAGTTTGGCTATAGCCGTCGAGGAGGAGCGTCGTGAGACTTGAAGAGACGGCGGGGTAGCCGCCTGGTCACCGAACTCGAGGAGACCTCGAGGAGAAGATGATATGTGAACGCGCGTCGTTCGTAGTCGAAGTGAGAGAGCGCTGCGCCGTTGTCAGGTCAAAGTAGACTTGATATTAGACGAGGTAGAATCTAGAGTACATGTAGATTCTACCGAGTTTATATACTGTGTCCTATGAAACTGATGGTTGTCCCTCCTATGAAATACCGACCGTCTGCAGGTGTTCGATCTTGGTAACGGGCGATCGGGGTATCCCGATCGTCGTTTGAATAACCCCTGGTTGGTTATTATGATATCTCGATCGTCGTTTGAATAACCCCTGGTTGGTTATTCTGAATCCAATCGTCCTACGCGTGTTCCGATCCGCATTTGAATAACCCCTGGTTGGTTATTCCCAATGCAATCGCCCCAAGCGACTACGAATAACCCCCTGGTGGTTATTCCGTATGCTTGTGATAACCCGGGATACCCGGGGTTGAAGTTGAGTGAAAATGTTGGAATAATGCCAAATCATGACATCGAGATAGCGCAGAATATCGAGAATGGTATGATGAGGAATGGGCGAACCAATTGACGCGTTACGGACGATTGGTAGTAGGGGATAGTGGACGGCGTTTCGAGCCCTACGTGGACGCGTCACCCTTGAAATGGTCCCGTGTCTCATTGATCGCCGCGGCCTCTTCAATTAACGACACATCCGCGACTCCCTCTGGTATTACCCCGAATCAGACTATCTTCGGACCAGGACATACTCCTACCTCAGGGACTGCTGACCAGACCCCTCTTAGAGTCTATGGTGGATGGGCCACTACTGCCCCGGTAATTAATCCCGGACCGGCCGACCCTTGCATTCTCCGCTCCCTGATTCAGGTATCCAGTACGGAGGCGAGCAATACCTTACGTTTTGGACGACAACGGCCATATGTACATCCGGGTTTTCCCTATACCTGCTCCCTGCTATCCTTCTCTGGAATTACAAAGTGACCATGAAGAAATCCTGCGAGCCGCTGTACAAGAACGGGCGGCAGAATTGCATGTCGAGGCTTATTTGGACTGGCCTTCGATAACATGGTCAGGCGAAGGCCGTGAATACTGGGACCCTGTAAACGCTCTATCCGATACTTTGGCCACTGCATCCCTAGAGGACGACACGATCGACCACGGACATCAGGACACAACTGAAGACCGCGTACAGATGATGGCCCAGAAGATCGAACATCTCTCAAATGTTAATCGCCGCGCTATTTATGAACTCGAGCAACCCTCTAGGCTCTGTAAGGATCTGGCTTGTCTATCTGCCCAAATCGAGATAGCAGGCACTCCTGCCTATATGCTGTTCGATTCGGGAAGCAACATTGATTCCATAACGCCTGAGTTTGCTAAGGCCACTAATTGCAAGAGCATCAAATTAGACGAACAAGTGACTCTACAGCTCGGATGCGTAGGCAGCCGCTCTAAGATCAACTATGGAACCCGGGCTCCGGTGAACTTTGGAGGAATCCGTGGCCATGTTTACTTCGATCAAGCTAACTTAGACCGATATGATGGCGTTATCGGAACCCCATTCATGAACAAGCACGGGATTCTTCTAGATTTTGCCAATAGGGAGATCCGCTTCCCCAATAACCGGACAATCAAGGCGTTATCTACTATAGAAGAAGCCTCCCTCTTGGCCACACGGGCGGCCGAGACACACACCCTACCCCACTCCAATTGACTATCACTAGAAGGCCGCCACTCTACGGATTAATTGGGCCTAGGGATAGCGAATTGGACGAGTATGATACCCGGGCTGGACCCTCCCGTAGTATTGCACTACTGAATCAGAATGCGACTTTGTTATTTCTCCGCGCTGGTCCGCTTCTTTGCTCCCCCCGCATCTTCGTCTAATTGAAGTTTGCGGCGAGGTCGAGCCCCTTCTCCCTTCGCTACCGAGTGATCATCCCCTAATTATGATCCTTGAGTCTGAGTTCATTAAAAATGGCCTTAACGATTCATCTCATACCGACTTACCCCCTTGACTGAAGACTGGGATGACGGGACGAGACTGATGAGGACTGTTCAGACGATACCGAATGGGATGACAGTCTAGATTGGGAAGATCCTGGACCCCCTCTATACTTTAACGTCGACCTATATTCCAGAGACCGCATTATCTTGGATAACGATCCCACTGGAATGCTCCTGCCTGGATTGCGCGTCATTGACCGTGTGACCCAGCACTCTTCCCAAGAATCCGTTTCTCGCTCAGGTGAACGCGACCCCTATGGCCTCAATGACATTGCTCTTGAGGGCACCATCGATATCATACAGCTCTACAGCTCTCGAGTGGTCGAGCCTTCTGTATCTACGCCTCCACCGGAAAATGTTGTCTCTGAACTTAGAGCCCGATGGTACGACTCCTGCGCCGACCTAATGGGACCTATACCTCTAGAATTGCCACCTTTCAGAGAGATTAACCACGAGATTAAGTGGATTGATGAGAAGGCCGTATACAACTTTCACATGCCGCGCTGCCCAGAGTCTCTGCGACCCCAATTGAGAGAGAAAATGCAGCGGTATGTGGACGTGGGCTGGTGGGAGATGCGCCCAGCATCCCAAGCAGCCCCTTTACTCTGCTTGCCCAAGAAAGACAATGGACTCCGCACTGTGGTAGACGCTCGACTGAGGAACGATAACACCGTTAAAGATGTAACGCCATTTCCTGACCAAGACAGTATCCGTATGGATGTTGCCCGCGCTCCGTTTCGGTCCAAAATTGATATGTCTGATGCCTACGAACAAATTCGAGTGGCTACTGAGGACGTTTGGAAAACTGCTTTCGCAACTCCATTTGGCACCACCTACTCCCGGGTTATGCAACAAGGAGATTGCAACGCTCCTGCAACATTCCAACGCCTAATGACTTGGATCTTTCGCGATGTGATCGGCGACTTCGTTCATGTTTATTTGGACGACATCTTCATATTCTCTAACTCAGTTGAAGACCACGAGAGACACTTAGCTCTGGTATTTGGAAGACTGAGAGAGCAGAAGATGTACCTCAGTCGCAAGAAGTGCGACCTCTATTCGACCGACATGGACTGCCTAGGCCATCGGATCGACGACCGGGGATTGCATGCTGATGATGACAAGTTAACGAGGGTATTGGAATGGTGCTCACCCAGGTCCCATAATGAGGTCCAGCGGCTCCTCGGCCTCATACAATACCTCGCTAACTTCCTCCCGGATATCGCTCACTTTACGTCTCCCTTGGAATCCATTTGTCGCAACGGGCAATCTTTCTCCTGGAGGCCCTTTCATCAACTATGTCTGGAACGTATCAAGTCCATTATTCGCAAAACGCCCATTCTCAAACCAATAGACGTCAACAACCCGGATCCAATATGGGTCATTAACGACGCCTCGGTCGTGGGCGTTGGGGCCGTGTACGGTCAAGGGAAAGATTGGAGGACTTGCCGCCCAGCTGGCTTTATGTCCAAAAGTTTACATCAGCTCAACGCTCTTACAAAACTTATGAACAAGAAGCACTGGCCGTGATAGAGTCTCTCATGAAATGGGAAGACAAGCTCCTCGGAGGAAATTCATAATAGCCACAGATCATAAGGCGCTGACAAGCGTGAAGACCGCGGCTCGATCTGGAGGAAGCGGACGTCTAATTCGGTGGGACGAGTACCTTTCTCGATTTGATTTTGAGATTGTCCATGTGGAAGGCACTCAGAATAAAGTCGCCGACTGTTTGTCACGACTCTATGAGAATGACGAACCTACGGACGATTATCCTATTGAAGCATACGTGAACGCCGATGTCCGTTTGGACCCCGAACTGGAAGATCTAGGGCCGTTGAGATCAGCCGAGGTCAAGCGGGACTCGGTATCGTTATTCGCTCGCCAAGCCAAAGAGCCACTGGAAGACCGTGTGATTGAAGCCGCTGAAATGGCGAAGCACGCCGAGCAACTCAACATGGATGGATTCGATACGAGCGCAGTCTCCCTAGAAGAAGCTCTTAGCGCTGACCCACCTTTATCTTCCACAATTGAGGGAGATGTAGGATTCCTGGACGATGTCCGTAGAGGATATGTCCACGACTCGGTCCTCAAGCCAGTTATCGATAAACCCTCGGCGTTCTCCCAATTCACTGTGAAAGACGGACTGATATACTGCAAAAATCCCCTCGGTAATTCCGTCCTCTGCATTCCCCGTGCAACTCGATCCAGTGGACCCCGACTATTAACTGAGATTGTATTGGATCAATCCCACATCATCCTCGGACATTATGGTGAATTACGCACCTCTGAGTACATTCGCCGTTGGTATTGGTGGCCAAAGATGGGCCGGGATATAGCCAAGTTCTGCCTGTCCTGCGGGAATTGCAAACTGAATAAACCCAACACGCAAGCCCCCACCGGACTATTGCATTCCTTGCCCATCCCTAGACACCCTTGGGACTCCATTGGGATGGACTTCGTCGGTCCATTCCCAGAATGCCTAGGTTATAATTACCTCCTGGTGGTGATATGCCGTCTTACCAGTATGGTCGCCCTAAGTCCAATGAAGGTTACCGATACCTCTTCCGATGTCGCATGGATCTTTGTGCGCGATATTGTTAGGTTACATGGGATGCCAACCTCCGCCGTTTCCGATCGCGATGCTAAATTCACATCAAAGTTCTGGAGGGAATTGCATCGACTTACGGGCACCAAACTCCTGATGTCCACATCGTTCCACCCGCAAACGGATGGCCAGTCAGAACGGGCAATCCGGAATGTATCCCAGATCCTGAGAGCGATGGTAGACCCCACTCAGCGTGACTGGGCCTATCACATCCCGATGACGGAGTTTGCTATTAACTCCAGCATTAGTGCCTCAACTGGCTTCGCTCCATTCGAACTTAACTATGGCTATTTACCACGGATATCGAATGTTGTGGATGCTCCTACGGAACTGCTGGGAGTTAAGGACTTCGTCAATAAGGCACTCGCGAATATTGTAATGGCCCACGACAATATTATCGAGGCTCGCGTTCGTGCGACCGTTCAGGCAAATAAAGGACGGATGGATGAAGTCCCCTACGACGTTGGGGACAGAGTATACTTATCGACCAAAAATCTCAATTTACCCAAAGGACGGGCCCGCAAACTGGCTCCTAAATTTATAGGCCCCTACCTGATCACGGATGCTCATCCCAACACGTCCACTTACACGTTGGAACTCTCCGACGACCTCAAAAGGCACCGCAATCATCCCACTTTTCACTCTTCACGGTTACATGCATACAAACCTAACGACGAAGTGATATTCCCGAGTCGGGAAGCCAACCGGTTCTACGACTTCGGTATGCCGGACGATCAAGAATGGCATGTGGAAGAGATCAAAACTCACCAATGGGTTGGCAAGAGTGTCAAATTCCACGTAAAGTGGACCGCTGGAGATTACACCTGGGAACCTCCTCGCAATCTGGAGGACTGTATTGCATTGGACCAGTACTTTGAGGCCATGGGCGTGTCGAAATGGCAGGAACTTCCCCGATCGCCCTAAACGGATCAACGCCGATGGACGTCATCCATCATTATACCCACTGGATCCGGAACTCGCCAATCTTTTGCTTCTTACTCCCATCTTTTATTTATCAAGACGCTCAAGAATACCATTCTACTCTCTGCTAATTCCCCCCCACCCTCGTTTTCACATCGCAAGAATGGCTTACCGGGCGGATATTGTCCCTAGTGTAGTCCGCGAAGCTGGCCGTGCCCTGGCGGGATTGCTTATGCCTGATGGCCCTAGGGGACGGGATGATGATAGGGAGTACAGATCCTCGTACGACCGATATCGTAGCCGTTCGCCCCCCGCTCGCACGGCAGTACTTCAGGCTCCAGCTTCGGTCGCTGCTCCCCAAGCCACGACTCGGGGATGTCACGGTACGCGGACGCACAGATGCTCCACCACGTGGGTACCAAGCCAATTCTGGCTGGGACCACAGACGTAGCAACGAGCTTCCCTGGTACTGCGACGATCGCCCGACTCGGCAGCGCCGCTACTCGATGTCCCCTCCACGTTACCATCGGCGCAACGATGGAGTGCATGGTCACGACGAGGGTCGCCGTGGTGATAACCGTCGCGGTCTCGGTCGTGGTATGCAAAGAGGACAGCCCGTGCGCCCCCAGGTGCCTCAGAGAGATGCCCTGGCTCAGCCAATCTACGAATGGAAGCGCGAGATCTTCCCACCAGATGTCTCGGCGGCTCCTCTCAATTCTGGCGGCCACCTTGTGTTTCCCGACGATGCTACGGATGTCGACGACGACTACCTCACTGATGAAGATGAGATGCAACCACCCACGCTTTACGAACGTAACGAGGAAGCTCGGCGCAACAAGGCGGTACACGACGAGAAAACGGGTGCGCGCAAATATGAGCAGATCACCGACGTTAAGTCGCTGACACGGCTCGGTATCTGGGCCGCCGCGGACCAAGTCCAGACGTTCGTGCAAGCACTGAACGTTGTCCGGTGGATGCGTCGCGGTGAAAGCACTGCCATGGAGTTCTTGCGCTCCACGGTCACCATGCTCGGTACCGACCCGACTCTGGTGCGCAGTGTCAGCGAGGTCGCACTGCTGCAATACCAGAATCAGGTGATGGCGCGCTACAACGCTGTGGTCAAAGGTGATAAAGTGCCCCGCAGTAAGCGCGCCAATCCCGGACGAGCGGGTGCTCCTTTCCGCGCCGCAGTGGTACCCATCACAATTGGGACGCCTGGGGCACTGCGGGAGCTCGCGATGGACGACGTCCCTGACGCAACCCCGGTCTATCTTGGGACCTCCCCAATCTTGCGCCCGGATACCACGGTAGTCCACCTCGCAGAGAGGCCTCCATCCGATGACTTGGGACGGCGTGGTACCACTGCGTCACGCTCCGCGGCTGTACGTTGGTACACAGCCGTCCCCACTTCCCACTGGCCTCGGGGCATGCGCGTTAACTATACCGACCTGCCAGCGACAACGATGGCGACGCCACTCGAGGGTGATGTGGCGGCATGGTTCACCATTAACGCGCTCACTCCTCGGCGGGATGACTCTACATCGCTCCACCGCGCGTCGTTCCTGGGCGCCGCCATCAAGCTATTATCGGTACACGGCACGTTTGACCACTATGCCATATTCGGCAGCTACGAATTTGCTAGTCACCCACTCGAGCACTACCCGTTCAGCGCGACGAATATCTCGTTCGCGCAGGTGGTGTCGTGGTTCATGCAACATGGCATCGACAGCAAGTTGGATGGCCTCGCAAATTTGGAATCCTTTGCGCGCGCGCGCCGCAACCATTTCGCGGGCAGCTCTGAGATCAATGCCCTCGTGTTTGATTCAGGATTCCCCAGCGCGATGCACAACGTTGCGAAGATCGTTATTCGCGATGAGGATTTGTGGGAAAATCTTCGCCACGGTGAAGTGCGACCTGGCATCGTCACACACTATCCTGCGTACCCGTCTAAAGGCGCCGCGATCGACGAGGACGTCGTGCTCGAAGACGGTGCAGAAAATGGCGGCATCTCTAGCTCATCATGCACCGGACAATATGCCTGACACGAACACTGGCGAGCCGGCTGGCCGAGCGAATGAGTGTGTAGCGTTACGCTCAACCACTTGCTCGCGTCGTTCCTATTTTCGGACTCGCACACTCGTCCTGAGGGGGAGGGTGTTAGGGGTTAATATACCATATGCGTCTATCTGGCTCAACCCAGATACTTTACTTACCTTATTCATGTGTTTACTTAGTTACGATCAGATACATCACTCGTTACCATCATGTTGTATATAGTCTCGAGGATGCCATAGGGTGGGCAACTGAAGCTTGACCCATCCCTGTGCGCACCCTCTTCTAATCCTAGAACTTGGACCTGTTCACTCGGTGGAATAAGCTATAAGTTATCCCTACCTTCTTACAGTCGGGCAAATGGTGGACTTCGCCCACCACCCTTTCATGGCGCGAGTCAGCCGGGAAATCCTCGAGCCTCTTTACCAATTCTTTCTTCGCATTCGCGAGGATTTTACTTGGTCTCCGGAGACCAAGACGAAGGGAGAAAAGCGCGTGATGCGTCAGCGCGTCCGCGATTATTTGGAGATGGCAGTGAGTCCCAGGCCCCTGGTCCGAAACAATCTTTTAACATTTGCGCGTCCCTAGGGTCGCTTGTCCGACTATGTGATTCGCCATCATGACCTGGCAGAGGCCAAGCGTATCCCGACGCCACGTGTGGCTTGGTTGCAAGTCGTTATGCGAGCGGACTCTGTTTACGGGTTCGAAGGCGACGATAATCAACTCCTTCGGGTGATATTGAGGGGCAAGATTGCCTCCCTCCTGCAATATTCCGAACGCCTTCGCCAGCACGCGGTGGATCGCATAGTCGAGAAGGATGATGAGGGTACCCGGACCCAGCGTACATCCACCCTCAAGGGCGAAAATCCGTTCTATGGTTTGCCGGGCGTGATCGAGGAAGGGGAGGTAGAGGCTATGGAGACCGTATAAATTGGCCCTCGCCTTGTAGCGTTTGCCAGCCAATACTCATTGCCCCTTGTCGAATTTGCCATGTCATATTTTCTGTTTCCTCCTCCCCGTACCGTCGCCGAAGTCGTCCCTATTCACCACCTGGTCGTAGCGCGCATGGATTCGTATTGCAGCGTCCACATCGAGACCTTCCAGTTGGCCTCCACAAAATTCGCGCACGTCGAATATGTCCGAGAACACCTCCGCCCTCTCTGCGAACTCATCCGCGGATGTATTCCTTCGGCAGTAACAGTGCCTGGCAATCTCCCCGAGGTCGGGCGAGTTCCTTTGTCCATATGTGGGCGCATATCTGGAAAAAGCGGTGAGTGTGCGTCGAGCGCAGCACACGGATGCTGATTTCTTCAAGGTTTTCTTTATAGTGCGGCCTTGGAGTATGCCAAATCGAACATCGAGGCGCCATTCCTTGATCCCTCGGTGATTTGGTCCTTGACCATGGCGCGGACCTTCCATTACATGATTGGGCAGCCAGCGTACGGTTACTCGCAGGAATGTTGGACGCGTTCCTAGGTCGGATTTCCTCCGCTCTCTCTTGCGGATCGGACCCGTACTTCGGCATCGCGCACAGACGTCCCTTTGTCGGTCAAGATCGCATCCCTCCCTCATGTCCCTTCATGGACCCGCGACAGGATTAACCACCTCTGCATTTTGGACTGAACGACGCCTGGACTTGTGAGAACGCCTGCTTCAGGACGAGATTGAAGCCAGCCAAGGGGTCGGTCGCGGTCTGGAAAAGGCCGTTGAACAGCGGAAGCGGGCTATGGACAGAGTCCGAGGGACGGTTTTTCGTGTATCGGCGCAGCTCCTTGCCTGTGGCATATATTTTCTTCATAATATCTCGGTTTCGATGGAACGGGCGTCACGCCGTTTCGTACTTCCGCATGTCCTGATGCTTATTTATCTGTTTCGTGGTTTGTTCTAATCGGCCTTCAACGCGTCAAATCACATAATGGGAGAGCTCCCACATAAGTCTTCATAATTTTTGGACGCATACTGCGTCCGTGTCGATTCTTCGGTGCCCACGTGGTCGTCCACAGGCCTGGATATATAAAGGGCATCCTTGCGTGCGTAAGGCGCATAATTTCGTCCATCCTCACCAGCGCATGCTTCATCGCCCTAGACGTCACTCCACCGCCAGACACTTTTCAAAGGAAGAGCTGGTCATTTTGTGGATCCACCGTTCACGCCACCTAGCACAGCAGCTCCATCGCGCTACCCTGTGCCGCTCCCGTCGCCGAGACTCCTGAACAACCGTGGAGCTAATTCGGGATGCGGTCAGCGTATTGTTGAAGAACATGGTGGCCCTGGGCAAGGCAAGCATAACATATGGGAAATACGGAGAAGGAGAGGAGCCCGCGTTTTTCGTGTCGTCTGAGGGGACCCCTATTCGGAATGGCGAAAGATTGTCGACCTATACGGCTTCCACGAGGATTCTTCTCTACTCGACCGCACCATCCTCTTCGAAAACCTCTGCACTTTGCAGGAGGCCATGATCGGAAACCCGGCTACCTCGACCTAGGCGTTGATTTCCCAAATTTCGATCTTTCCTCCACCGAGTGGAGTGGTACGGGATTTTCCCTTCTACAAGGCGCGCCAGATCGCCCTTCTCTCGGCGACACATTTCCCCGCCGGAAATTCAGGGGAAGGGCTCCTTCGGTACAACCCGAGCTGGGTGAAGCGGGAAGATACGCGTTCGCCGATATTTCGCTGGAAGGGCTTCCCACGCGCCCAACACACCCGAATCGCCAGAGGAATCCGAGAAAGTTGGATCGGATGCAGCACCCGTACAGGTCTTGGGGATGCTACAGACGGGTTTTGATGAGAAGGGATTGCAGGCGATGTCCAGAGATTATATTACGGCTGGAACGTAAAATCCTCGCGTACTTTGCCCTTGGTGGCCATCGTACGCCTCGCCCGGTCGCGGGTTTCCCATCAATTGTGCGCACGTGATCGTATTCTTGGAGAGATATAAGTTGCACTGGTCTTGTCTTCAGGCAGTAACTCCTCAAAAATGCCCCAACTCGTGATTCGCCGGCCTGACGGTCCTCCATCCGCCATTTCTCGGAATGCCCACATCCTCCAGGAATTGTCTCTTCCTTCGGAGACGCTGGACACACTGGGCTTCACGCCCAACGAACCTTGGTCCGAGTTCTTCGAGTTCCGTCTCCGACCCATGATTTATCTTGTCCACGCCGGAGTGACGCAAGATTTCTCCCTGATCGGTCGCAAGGGGGTTTATTCCCTTGGCGAACTTGAAGAAATTAAACATTGGGTGCAGCAGACTCTCCTTCACTGCATGAGTGATGTTTCGGGTGCTGGGTCCGCAGCTGACTTTTTGGATTGTAGAGACTCCTCCTGGTGTGTAGAAAGGCTCTCCAGCTGGAGTTCCTCGACAATTTTAGCATCTCCTGCCCTCTGACTTGGGGGATCCCTGGCGAGGCCGTAGCCATGTTCGAAATCATGTACCGCATCTGTCTCTCGATCAGTTTCCCATGCAGCGATGATTCCCTCTGCCCTTTGGATCGCCACGTTCTCCTGCCTTTGATCATGGGCGCGCGTGAAGCCCACGCCTTGCTGAAGACCGCAGATGATTATTCTGCTTATAATCGGTTTGGCGAGGTGGTCGACGCAGATCGGTTTATTGGTGGCCTAGCTCGCATAATCAAGGCCGGGGGCGGAAGCGCAGCGAACTCCGACTCCGAGAGTTCGAGTTCGCGGGAGATCCATTGGCCTGAAGCCTAGGGGTTCCTTCCTGCAAGGTGCGTGCGACTCTGTCTCTACCATTCAATCATTATCGCTTTGGCTGATTATTTTTCTTCCTTTCCGAAATTCCTTTAGGAGGAGACGCGGGCGGCGTGCGCGGCAGAAATAGAAGTTCCCGGTTCCGATTTGTGTTTGTTTGGCCTTTTCCGGGCGTCGCGTTCGATCACGTGTGGCGATATGTTTTTCCGTATTTTCGGCTTGTTTTTCCTCGTCTCCTATTCCATAATTGATGGAACGGGGCCTGGGCCTGTTCCGTGCATTCCTTGCTTGCGCTCCATAATTTTTCCCAAGAAAGGTGGCCACCTTCCCGAGGATCTTGGTAAGAACGCACTGTGCACATGCGCCCTTGTGTTTTCTGGTGATCACCCCTCGCGCTCCTTAGTCCTGGGTTGCTGCTGGTCTCGGCGTCTGAAATCCTTCCTGATCGTAAGTCTCGCTCGTCCGATTTCCTTCTGATTCCTGGGTCCTGACTATCGCGTAGTATTTCCTTCGGCTATTTGATCGAGATTCCTCTGGTTCATATGCTGCCTTGTCGAGTTGTGTAGCCGATTTTAAATGGTGAAACAGTGAACGGGCCTGGCGTCCGATTGATGGTAATGATGGTCACGTGCCTTTCGCATCAAATCCGCACAGGGGGCGTTATTTAACAGATCCCCCCCATTGACGCGTCCCGTTCCTCTTCCCTTCCTGTCCTCCCTTGAATAACGTGTCGCGCACGAAAACGCGCCTACACGTGTACCGTGAGAAGTGTTTCAGGCTTGGATATTTTCGTCCATCATTCCGGAATAGGGTAAGTCCAAACTTTCTTTTGAGCTTCTCAATTTTCTTATGTCTTCCATTTCTTCGTCTTTCTCTGAGGTTCCACGGCTGCGCCGACTGCGGTGAGTCATGCCCTTCGCCGTCTCGACCTTGGTTTTCCCTTCGTTGACCCCACTCTTTCTTCCTCCCTCTCTCTCTGTTTTCTTGCTGGCTTTCTTCGTGGCTATTGCGTGCTTCATCTACGACAATGTCTGCGGACAAGCCTTGGTCCCTGCGTCCACGGAAGAGTGACGGTCTGGCCGCTACGTCCACTTCTTCCAACTACGGCTCGTCTTCGAGAAGGAAAAAACCCTCACCGTATGTATTTTCTTTGAATTTTCCTTGTTTTTTCCGGTGTATGCACGCTGACCAGCCATCTCCGTTGTCCCACAGGGCCTCCGCTCGTGTCTCTAGCGGCTCGTCGGTTTCTTACATCGATTCTGGTAGTGGTTCCGAATCCGACGGCGAGGATCTCCTTGACCCAGCCAAACTCTTGGACGCATCTCCTCCCAAATCCGCGAAAACTACCAGAGCCAGAAAACATTCCGTTGACGCCATGGACGTCGATGAGGAGCCTGCCGCTCCTCCGAGTAAAAAGGCGAACCGCGCTGGGAAGGGAGGCTCCGCGGTGTCCAACGCGGCGGAGACTTCCTCAAAGGCGAAGGAGCGCCCCCTCCCGCGTCCCAAATTTTCAGGCGCGCGTCCTGCGGGGGATCGTACGGTGGATCCTCGACGTCCAGCCCTTTCTTCTTCAATCAGTACTCCCGCCGCCCAATCTTCTTCTTCCAGCGTGCGCTCTCGGATTCGCGTTGTTGATCTGGAGTCCGTCGACCTTGAAGAGGGCTTGCGCGTCGACGACTCCTTTGACTTCGAGATAAAACGTTCCACGCCGTCGGGCATTTCCCGTATGCACGAGTTCACCGTCCAGGACGCCGAGGACATTGGGAGGACCTATAAACCCCTGGAGATCAACGACGCGTCCACCTTCCGCAAGACGATGGAGTATTTCTCGATGCCTGGGTTTGCTCTCTCACGGACTGGGGAGTGGCTTCATTTGAACGGCAGTTCGCTCCCTGAGCTGGTGACCTTCTACAACACGATCCACATCCTGCTCATCGTCGTCCGCTATCGGTATGGTCCCCTCGACCCCCTGGAGCCGCTCCCCTCGGACTTGAACCATCATATCTACTTCGACGGCCGCGATCCCCAGCCGCGGTGGAGGCAGTATACCCGAGAGGCGTTCCCTCCCTTTGACGGCCAACGGTTCCTCGTTATGAAGAAGTATGACGAGGCGTGGAAGGAATACCACCGCGCGTTCTCGGACCATGAAGCGTCCGAGAACGAGAAGGAGACCGCGTTCACCGCCAAACAGAGGGACAAGTTCGCGGAGTGGGAGGAGCGCGCACGCATCTACCGCGAGAAGATCCCAGAGATTCACCACCACCAGTCTCGGCGCATCCTGGCGTACATCGACTAATGCCAGAAGATCATCACCGAGATCGAGCACCGCCTGAACACCTTGGGGTGTTACATTCTCTTCCGAATCCGCGCGCAGTTCGAGCCCGAGGATCAAGTGCTGGAGAGTGCCTTCCCCTCTCTTCTGTCTTCCCAGCCCTCATACAAGCCGTCAGCTCGGGCTCCCGCCGCGCCGATGGTCGCCTCGACTTCTCAAAACCGGGGGAAGGTGCTTGTGGAGACCCAGCGATCGCGGTCCTCGACGCGGCCCCCATTTCCGACTCTGACGACGAGCCTCTGGCCACCTCGCGCAGCGCGAAGTCGAAGGGGAAGGGAAAGATCATCGTGGTGCCCAAGTCGTCGTCGTCGAAGAAGGCAGCCGAGCGCGCCTCTTCTGAACGCGCTGCTTCCGACCGCGCCGAGTCGGACGAGGGGGAGGAGAGCAACGGCGAGGAGGCGGACCCCATTACGCGGAGCGTCAAGGTGAAGAAGGGGAGGAAGACCACGACGATTGACCTAACGGGCCCACGCAACAGGTACGCCCTGTACGTCCGAGTCGCGCGCCAATCTGACCATGGGATTTTCTAGGTACAACTCAGCGGAGTGGCACGCTGCCAACGACCTTTTCGTTTATGCGTGGCCGGTCACTGCCAGTGGTAACAAAATCGTGACGCATGGGTATCCGTTCGACGAGAAACACCCTCGGTTCTCGGCGACCTGGAAACGCCAGATAACCCTCGCCAGCCTTCCGGTGCGCGCCTTCTTTACGCGCGGTAGGGTGAGTTTCTACTCTTTTCTTATTTCGCGAATTTTCCTTGTTTGCTGACTGAACGCCTCTCTTCTTTCCTTTTTAGGGATGCGTGCGGTGTTATTTGGGGAGGAACGATTGCATTCGCCTGCGTTACAGGGAAGAGCCACCGACCGGAGCGTGCGCCCATTGCCACGCGGATAACGCGTCCTGTGTTCGTTGCCCAGTAGAGTTTGACTGGACCATAACGGGTGAGTCGTCCGTTTCCCTTTGACCTGTTTCCCATAGAGCTTTGCTAAAGACTGTCCCTGCAGACGCCGTGCTTCCCGAGATCAACGCTGAATACCTCGAGCTCCAACAAGCGCTCATGCTGGACATCGCCGAGGATATCGCCCCCGCCGGGACCACCGAGCGCCTTCTTGGCCTCATCCTTCGCCAACTTCGCCTGCTTGGTACAGAGGCCGATTTGACGGAGGCGCGTCACGCAGCCTACGGGGGTGCCTTTGCCGCATGCCCCGACGGCCGCTTCGAATACAAGTTGAGCGGCGCGTTCACGCGGGGCGGCGACGACGAGGGCAGCGCGACGGAGGTTGACGAGAAGGTGGAGGACGAGGAGAACGTGGCGATGCCGCCCGCAAGCGAATCGGGTGCGTCGCCCGTACCCTGTTACTGCTTTGCTAACGATCCCTTCTCTTCCCTTTTTAGGTGTTTCGAACGAGGGGCCTCCGCCTTCCGCAAGCGCGAGCGCCCCTGGACCGTCGATGCCTCCCGCCGTCCTTCCTGCACGCCTGTCCCTTGGAGCGCCTGACTCCGCGCCTCGCCGTTCTCCTGGAGATCCTGGGAGGCTGTTTTCGCCAACAGCCCCTTCTCGCCGCTCGAACACACCCCAACCACGCTCGCCGGGATTCTTTCAGTCTCGTGCGTCCTCCACCGTCGCACTCTCGACCCACGATCTGACCTCTTCCGTCTTCGGGAAGCCGGGTCCTGTCCTGGGTGGGAATACCAGCGAGACGAGTGAGGAAAGCGCGTCGATCACCTTCCCGTTGGGTGAAGCGGATGCAGAAGGCAAGGTCAAGGGCGAGGGAGTCGTCGTGGACAAGGCGTCGGGCGCAGAGGGGGGGATGAACGTGGACTAGTCGTCGGGCGGGGCATTTGCCAACGGACCCATATTTTCGTTTTTTCTATACTGCTGTACACTCCGAACTCCCCAGTGGCGGCTGGGTCGAGCAGGAGCGCGATAAATCCGCCTTTTCTTGTTGTCCCGTCGTAGTTCTCGTTTGCGCCGCGCGCCCCGCCTGGGGCCTATAAAATGTAATTTTTTCGCGAAAATAAAATGATTTTCTTGGTAATCTCTGCTTGATTTAAGTATCGTGTGAATTTTTCTTGAGGGAAAGCGCCTTGGGCGCTTAGGACTTCTGCGATTCGAGACGCGACGCGACGCGTTCACACCTCGTGATTGGCGATCATTGCATAAGGAGTGGCGGTGCTTTTCGCGACAGCGTCTTCTGGGCACTTAGCTTCCGCGAAACGATCATTTCTTTACGGCATTTTTCTTAATTAATTCGGCTGGTTTCCCGTGGACGGGCGTAGGCTGAGATCCCTATTTTCTTGTTCCTGGTCTTGTTATTTGGAAATTGTCATGATCTAGACGGCAGAGCGAGGAGATAGAATGATTCGTGTTAAAGTTTCGGCGGGCAGAGGGTTGTTTCTTCGAGACACGGGAGTCGGGCGTGGCTTACGTTCACGCAACATGTATTCAGGAGGATAGGATGAGGTCGAGAAAATAGATATATTGAATGATAGAGCCCAAATACATGTTGCATAATGATCGAAGTCCGTTTCCTTCGAGTTTTCAAGGATCGCATGGTTCGTCCGTTCACGGGTTATTCGCCCGTAGGCCCCGTTCAAGGGTCTGGTTCCGCTGATTGCCCTTCGAACCATCTATTCCCGGTGTCGCCCCACTCGGGTTCCTTGTCTTTCCGCTTCCTTTTGGGTTTTTCTTCCACAAATTTCGTGACAGGGATGCGAATCCTAGATCGCGGCTGATATGGTATAAGCCTGAAGGCTGCGACCGGCATTTTGGACATGGCACCATCCAGTTCGGCCAAGATGTACGAGCTATCCGACTTCCGTCGTATCATGACCATGGGACCAGAATATCGCGGCTTCGCTTTTCGCGACCACTCGTTCTCAACAGAAGAATTTCTGAGAAGAACGAGCGATCCAGGCACGAAATCAAAGTCCTCGATTTTCTTCTGGTTGTCTTTTTCCCATTGCCTGATATTCCGGACACGCGCTTCGTATATCTTGGTTTTTAGTTCGGCCAACTCCTCCGGTCTTTTCATCAGCTGCTTGGCGCGGAGCGCGATCATCTCCTCGGTGGTAAGTTTTTCCCCCGTGAAGTTGATCATGTAAGTTGCTTCGACTATGTCGAACGGGAATAGCGGCTCGACTCCGTGCGCGAGGTAATATGGCGAGTATCCGGATGATTTTTGGATGGAGACCCTCTCCGCCCAGAATATGTAGAATATTCTCTCGGTCCAGAGGTCCAAATCGCCTTCGCATGCCTTGGAAATGGCCTCGCGTACATCGTAATGACGCCTTTCCACGATTCCGTTGGCTCGGGAGTTATATCTGGAGATTTTTATGTGGTGTATGCCGTATTGTTTGGAAAGCCATTCGACAGCTTTGATCCAAGCGCCTCCGTTGTCCGTTACAATTTCTGCCACCGCTCCCCATCGGCACAACACTTCCTCAAAAATGAAGCATCCGAGGGTGTACGCGTTTTCATCTTCCAACATCCTCCATTCTGGCCAGGAAATCAGCGAACATCGCCCCTGCGCAAGATATCGATACCCATGTGACTTGGGTAGGAGCATAGTGTCGCCGTGAAACTTGTGGAAAAGTGGAAGGGGCATCGCAACCGTGGGCGGGATGTTGATTCTCTTTGTCAAGCGGAGCTGACATTCGTGACATGTATTCAAATACCAATTAAGGTCTTTGTCCATGTACGGCCACCAGAACCGGTCGAGTAGACGCTTTCGCGTAATAAAATATCCCTTGTGCCCGAGTTCGTCATGAACTTGTTGTAAAATCGCTGCACGTTTTTCTGGAAGGAGCACAAGCTTGTGTTCGTGATGAGAATCCCATTTCCAGAGCACTCCTTCGAGGAGGAAGAACCTGCACGATTTTCGCACGAAACGTTCGAATTCTTCGTCTTTCATCCCGTCCGGACGCTGCTTGCGTTCCAGGAATTCCTTGATTAATTCCATTTCTGCATCCACAGCGTCTGCCTTTTCGCTCCTGGGTATCTCGTAGACTTGGTCGTCGATTAGAGTGATGAAAATCCTGACCGGAGGCTGATTTCGTGGTTTTTCATGGGAACGGGTCCAGCGTCCGGTGAACACGTGATCGAGATTTCTGCCTCCGGATTGAAGTCGGGAAGCCGGGATCGTCTCCAATAATGATGATCGCCGTTGCCGCTGCCAATTCATCACCTGGATCGCGAATCCGCACGTGCGGTCGATCCATTCATCAACATCGTCGTCTTCTTCGGGATCTTCTGGCGCGCGTTTCCTACGCGAAAGCCCATCTGGCGCGTGAGTGATTCCTGGAGTGTGTTCAATTGCAAAGTCGAATAAGAGAATCGCTGCGATCCAACGGTTGATTGTTGCGTTGGGTTGAATATCGGGATTTTTGAGCATGCCTTTAATGTACTTCGCGTCCACGCGAACCATCAAGTCCTTTATTCCAACGAGGTACATTCTCGCGGCTTTGAGCGCACGGAATAACCCATAGAGTTCCAGCTTTGCCTGCGAGTATCGCGATTCTCGCTCGTCCCACGTAATGGAGCCGAAACGGGATGGGTATTCGAGGGTATCTTCTCCGAGCTGTGAAAGGATATATCCCATGCCTCGGACCGACGAGTCGACAGATAAAATGACGCGTCTGCCAGATGCGTAGTCAATTTGTTTGATGGCGGGCGAGTTTATGAGCAACTCCTTCAACGCGTCCATCGAAGCTTGTTCTTCCGGTCCCCATTTGAAATCTACTCCCTTTCACGTAAGACGCGTCAAAGGGATCGCCACCTCCGCGAACTGGTTCATGAATATCCGCATTAGGCCCAGCGTGCCAAGGAAACCCCTGACGTCCGTCAGGTCTTCGCAGGGCGGCCAGTCTCGGATCTTCTGGACTTTGGACTCGTCTGGCGTTCTCCCCGCGAAGCTGCAGACATGGCCCACGACCTTGATACGCAGGACTGCAAAATACGATTTCTTCGCGTTGAAAGTTCCACCTGCATGCCTGATACGTTGGAGTATCCGATTGATGGTTAGCATGTGTTCCCAAATGAATCTCCGAATTCCCGCGTTCTCCGGGATCGTCTCGTATTCGCCGTTTTCGAGGAGGTAATACGTGGTAGGTCCTTTAACGGGAGTATCGTCCACGAACGGTTGGGTGTATTTGGGAATTTCGTCCTGAAGGATGAAATTAATATCCCCTTGTTGCACCTGGACCGAATTGGTGTATCCTTGTGGAAGACGCGTGAGTCGGAAGGTCCCAAACGGTCCTTGGAACGTGGTGAAATCCCGTGAGGCAATGTCCAGAAGCCGATGGTCGAAGCCAACGAACAAATCGAACATCCCGTACACGGTAGATCCTCCAAATGACTCAGCGTAGACCTCGACGATTGGCGGGCATCCGGCGTCTTTTATCACAACCTGGTTTAGGGGTTGGAGGTTATGGACGAGTCGGAGGGAGCCATTGGACTTTGGAACCACAAACCAGTTCGTCCGATACGACGAGCTGGATGGTTCGTAGACTCCTGTCTTGATTTTCCCGCGTATGATTTCCACCACTTCGTCGCGTATTCCAGGCAGTATTGGAATATTTCTCTCCTGCCACGGGGTGTGAGCAAGAACGGGGATTTTCACCGGTTCGAAATAATCTTCCCGGAAGTGTCCCCGCTCGCTTTCATCCCATGCAAACGCGAATTCGTGATTGCGAATGACGTCGTGAACAAGTTTTTCTTCTTCTGGCCATAGGAACCCGTCCTCGTTTATTTTCATTTCTTCTGCCCTTTGCTTAGTATATCTGTCTCCTTCTCACAAGTTGCCGGGCCTCGGGTTCAAAGGCGGCATTCCCTCCAACGGATCAGAGGGGAAGTGCCGGATGATCCGAAACTCTTCTGGCAAGGTTGCCGCTACAGAGTGTACCCTGTCGGCCACCGGCTTGTACTTTTTCTTCTTCGGCTTTGCTTTCTTCTTTTTCTCGCCGTCCGGGGCCGCTGTGTTGACCCATATGTGTATCGTTTCGTCGTAGTCGTACATCTGGTTGAGACAATATTCCAGGTAGCGCGGAGATATTTCCCACTGGATGGTTTGGTCATGAATGAAGATTGGTCGACAATCTATGTGTTCGTGCCTTCCGAGGCGTATAGAACCATCGGCGATGTCAGCCGATGGAACGAAAACCCCGGGATATTACTTTGCTTTTCGATTTTCCGCTCAGAACGTTGAACGGACGCTCCGTCCGTTCCCGAGATATGCCAATAGTTCGCTGCAACCGTGGATTCCGGCGGAGGGCACGGTGTTGATTCGCCCTCCATCAGACAAAATCCACGTCGGAGACATCAACAGCCGTGTAATTCGTGTCCGCGAAGGTCACCGATTTCGGAGGCTTTTTCCTGGTTGCAACGGAAAGCACCTTCTTGGTATTCGGGCAGGTGATGGTTAATTCCTGCGTGCTGTCTGACCGATCCTTGGTATGGCATTCCGTGAACCGGAAGAAGGGCCTTCCCATTAATATGTCGAATGGGGCCCCATCCACTACGTGCGCTTGGAGCAGGAGATCAATGTCCCCTACTGTGAATTTGAGGTCCTCGACCACACCGGCCGTCGTGGATCTATTGGAGTCTGCTGATTCCATCGTGAGCGTCTTGTCAGGTGCAAGGGGAATTCCGAGCTGCTGCCAAATATTGCAGTTCATCGCAACGATCTCCGATCCCTGGTCAAGGGTGCACATGACTGGTAGGGAGTCGTTTATTACCAGGTCGAGAACGCGGAGAGAATCGATGGGAGAGGCCGTAAGAAGTGTGGTTGGAGAACCCTCTATTCCTCTGTAATTCATCACGAGCGCCTCCTATTCCGCGTAGATCCCAGTTTCAACCGTGGGAATTCGCTTGGTAACGGTGTTTTCCCGATAATATTTGCGGAAGTCCGGTGAGATTGCGCACAACTCCTCGTTAGAGATCGAGATCTGCGAACCTAGGGCCCGCTGGATCACGCTTTTCACGAGGAGCGGGTTCTCAATGGGTGCCTGGTATTTGAACGCGGGAGGCGGTGGTGGGAACTTCCCATCAACGGTTGTTGGCTGCGGTTTTTGGATTGTCTTAGGATCAGGCACTGCGTCCGTTACCGTTTTAAGCGCGGATTTTGGTGGGCCCTTCTTCTGGATGACCACTTCAGGTACCGCCTTCTTCTTCAGTGCCTGCCTCTCGTTTATCAGAACCGCCCCTTCCTCGTCCTCGACTTCTTCAATGGTCGCACTCTGGGTGCGTCCAAACGCCAAGGTCTGAGTGGGCGAACAACTGGTGAACGTCATGGCTGCCGCAGCATGAGGCGGCGTGTCTCTTTCAAAGGCCTGCGTCTGCACCTGTCGCGGAGCGGGAGCTGGTTGTTGAATGGGCGGGTTGTCCGAAATCCACCTATCGATCTTCTCCACCAGGTTCCTGCCCGGAACTCCTCTGGGTATGAACTGCCCGTTGGGAAGGACGATTTTAAGGTCCGCATTGCGGAAACATTTCCCTTGGCGGATGTAATCGTCTGCAAGGGGGCACTCTCGTACGAAGTGTCCGCTCCCTGAACAGAAGCCACATTCGCCTGGAAGGAACATAGTTCCACGCGTCGGCGGACCATTATCGCGTCCGTTCCACGGCTGCCTTGGCTGATAGCCATTCGAGCGCTGCTGGTACCCGTTGTCGCGCTGCTGGTACCCGTTGTCACGTTGCTGGTACCCATTGTCGCGCTGCTGGTACCCGTTGTCGCGCTGCTGATACCCATTGTCTCGCTGACCATACGGTCCTTGGTACGAGATGGGTTGTGGAGCGGGAGCTGGGTAGACCGGAGGTGGAGCAGCATCTATAGCCGTGGTGGTGCACATGGGGTATGCTTGGCGAGGCAGAGGAGGAATATTCCTGTTTAGGGCCTGGGTTAAGGATTGCATGTCGACATGGTATCGTTGGTTCATCTTCGCGAATGCGTCGCTTAGATCTACCATCTCCTTCTTTATGAAGGAAGTGTCGGCAACTTCCCCTCCTATTTTGGGCCTTCCAGGATGTATTGTCCCGCTTTCACCACGTCGGCTATGTCGTGCGGAATATCGCTAGCGTGATCTGGCTTCGTGATTTGGAGGCGGCGGTAAACGCGTCCCCGAAAATCTTCGTCCTAATCCCTTCGGGAATTCCTTTCGCGCCTCGAGGTCTGTCATTTTCCCCTCTGTGATTAGGTGATTCGCGATGGTGGAGAACTTTCGATGGTACTCGGAGAAGTCGTCCTTCGTTTTAATCGTCTTCGAGGCCCGACCAGTGACGTACGCGTCTAAATCATTCGTGGTGAAGATTTTATGGCCGTCGGAGCCTGGGTACAATTCTTGGATCTTCGTTTTGAATTCGGTCCACGTGACCGCTTGGCCTGCTGTGATGCTTCCGTTCCACAGAAGTTCATCCTCCCGATCAATATATCGGAAGGCGACCTTTATCTTTTCTGCATCGGTGGTCTTTTCGCATGATTCTGCGACTTCCTCGACATCCTCCCAATAGCGTTTAAGGCTAAGGGCCTTTCCATCGAACTCGGGAGCCCCGCGGGCCATACGTCCAGGTAACATTTTCGTCATCCGCTTCCGGATAGGGGTAGGTTGAGAGTCGGGTAAAGGCGAGTCTGAAAGGGTGGACTCCGATGAAAGAGTATTGGATAGGTCAGTGGTTGTAGGAACCGAGTCTAATGAAGTCTCGGGAGAAAGAGAGTCGGTGGGCGTCTCTGGTGAAGACGGAATGGAAGTAAGAGGCGATTCTTCCTCTGGTGGTTGCTGGACGAGGGGTACGAGAGCCGCGGGTGCTGTCGATACTGAGGCGGTAGGGTCATTTTCTGCAAGGGTTATCTCCTGTAGCACGTTTCTTCTGCTACGCAGGTTTCGTGAGGGCGTGTTCGCCGATGTATTGGCACGGTCTAGTGTCCTTCTCCGTCTAAAATCCACGGTAAAAACCCCTCGCGGTGGGCTCCAGTTGTGATAAGGACCGCGGTGCTGCTATGAGAATATGTTTTATCAAATAGACAGCCCGTTCGGCCTCTAGGGGTTAATTAACGTTGGAGGATAGTGGGGATGTAGGATTGGGACGTGTGCGTTGTCCGAATGAGAGTGTTGCACGGGATCGCACGAGGCGTCCGTTCCGTGGTTTCGTGTTGGGGGTACCTGCTGTTAGCTGTAAACGGGTGTGGGGGTGATAGTTACCTGTCCTAGGTCACAAGCTCGAGCGAACGACGCGTTGTTTCCTGTAAAATCCGATGCCTATGCTGCAATCCTTCCCTCGTGTTTCCCCGATGTTCCCAACGAAGGTGGAAGGCTTAATACAACGTTTTACGGTTATAAAGCAAGTGACAGCGACGCCGGCTGGTGCTGGTCAGTCGAACGTATGGGACGTCCGGTCGTGACGCTGGGTGGCAGACGGCGATTTAAACCAATATGGCTTCGCCCAGGCCGACTTCTACAAAGCGTGAAGCTCGCGAAGTTGGTGATCCTATTACGGGGAAGCCCGATGATATGACTCGGGGTCCGATGAGTTGGGACCTTGCGAAAGGGGGTGTGAGAGTGAAATGCCCTGCTAGAGGCAAGTGAGGATGTGGTCAACTCGGTGTGAGCGAGGCTTTAGTTGCACAGGTGGGGGTACAGGTGGTGGGGGAGAACTAAGCTCCGAAAATTGACTGACTACAACGCCCTTTTCTGCTATCCTTTTATACCTTTTCGCCTCTCGACCGTCCCCTTGATGCCCACTCGTTCGGTTCCAGTTTGTGGGTGCTCGCGCAGGAACGTACGTAGGGTGCGTTCAATATTTGGGGCCGCGGGCGAGGCTTACGTTCGTATTTTGGGGTTCGTTTCCGCGAACGGGCGGAGTGTACGATGCAAATTGGTACGGGCACAGGACCCGTTCCATAGCAGAGCGGATTCCTGGGCCATAAAAGGTCAGTTATTGGTCGGGGGACGCGTCCGGACGCATCTGAGTAGGTTTCGAGTGGTTTGGAAGGACGGAAACTGGATCGGACAAGGCTTGCGTTCGAGTGTTGGTGACTTCTCGGGTGTGGGAAGAGGATACGAAGCCCAGGATGCCCGCTATTGGCTGGTTCGTACCACTCTCGTGGGCCGTAGCACATGGTGCCGTGCTCGTAAGTGAGGTGCGAGTCGTGCAAGGGCAGAGTTCGGGTGATGGGGGCGTCGTGACTAGTCGGGCAGGTGGTACGAGCGATGTGGAAGGTTGGATGGGGACCGTAGGCTGCGTGCGTTTGATGAGAATCCGGATTTGGTAACTTTGATTCCCGATTTGGATGAACGGGCGCCTCGTACGTTCTCGTCCAGGGCTCGGTTGAAGGGGCCGTGAGGCGGTGTGCAGGGCGTAGCACAAGCACCAGCAAAACCCGGGGAACACAACCAGCGCGATGAACGGGCGCCTCGTACGTTCTCGTCCAGGGCTCGGTTGAAGGGGCCGTGAGGCGGTGTGCAGGGCGTAGCACAAGCACCAGCCTCACAGCGTTTAACGCGTCGAAGCAGAAACTCTCACCTGATGGAGAACACGTCGTGATCAATCACATCTGCATCTCTGCCGATCACAGCTTCCCCATGCGCCATAAAGCCGTCGTTGACCACGCGAATGCCATCATCGAAGCTTGCGGCAGGGATAAGATTGATCCTGAGTCGAATTGGATCGACCGTTTCCTGGGCCGGCATCACGATGAGCTCCAGACACACTGGAGTAGACCATTGGACACACAGCGGGCACGGGCCTTAAATCCAGCAGCGGTTGCACATTGGTTTGATCTTGTCAAGGAGCACATTTCCGACCTGGATATCTGTCCCGAGGATGTGTACGGAATGGATGAAAGCGGATTTGCCCTTGGGGATCAAGGCCGTCAGCGTGTGATAGGACGGAGAGGGACAAAGGTGCAGCATAAACAGGGCGGGGGAGACAAGGAGAATGTCACCGTGGTTGTTACCATCTGCGCGGACGGAACATATCTCAAGCCGACGATCATCATGAAGGGCCAGAATTTGCAGAAGAAGTGGGGGGAGGATAACATTGCTGGTGCGTCGTAAGTGTCTGCATCATCATCTTGTTTTGATCCAACTCACCGGCAATCCAGGATCGCGTGCTCCCCAAAATGGATGGATAGATTCGGAACTAGCCCATCTATATGTTGTCAAAGATTTCGACAAGCAGACACGTGAGAAGGCGGGTGGACATACCCGAGTGTTAATCCTCGACGGCCACGGTTCCCACCACAACCCAGAGCTCCTCCGCTATGCAGCTGAGAACAACATCATCATTCTCGGTTATCCACCCCACTGTACTCACGCCCTTCAAGGTCTTGATGTCGTGTGCTTCCCACGGATGAAGCAGATCTGGAAGGAGGAGATAGAGGCCTTTGAGCGACGCACTGGGAGGAAGGTGGGAAAGGGAGACTTCGCACTTGTGTGGGGAACAGCATTCAAGCGTGCTTTTACTACGCTGGAAACGGTCCAGGTGGCAGTTCAGGCCACGGGTGTCTTCCCCTTCAATCCAGACATCATCACGGCCGCCCAGATGAAGCCAGCGGAAGCGACATCGACTCATGCTGCCTTCTCGCTCCAGCAGTCGAGTCCAGTGCGCGCGGTCATGGCTGCATTCCATCATTATCAGCCAACAGCCTTGGAGCTTGATGAAGACACTCACGCCATCGCGGGGCCGAGTGGTAGTGTTGCAGGGCCAAGGGACTATGAAGCCCGAGGACCTGGAGGGGACAGTCAGCCAGTTACCCCAGCGAGACGCGCCCGGGATCCAAATATTGATCCTGCTCTGTACACACCTAGCAAGCGGATGCGCATGATGACGAGCGCACTCGGGGGGACAGCCTCTGGCAGTTTCCTTATCTCAAAAGCCCCCATAACCTCCTGTTCCCATATCACACCACCCGTCCTCGAAGGACCACCGATTCTACTGATGCCAAATTGGGATCTTCTCCGCAGAAGTCGTCCTGAAGATATTGAGAAAATGTCAGCAGAGGCTCTACGAGAACGGGTCAACTCACTCACCTCATCACTTGCCCTGAGCCAGCAGCAGCTTCGTGCGCGCGATGGGATTATAGAGGGAGCTAATGCGCAGCTTGTCGTGCAGAACATATTTGTGGGGTTGCAGTCGGCGGCCCTGCATGCAAAGAAACCAAGAAGTCGAAAAAGCGTGAGAAGGTGAAGGTCCTTGCGGATGGGAAAGGAAGGCATCTCACCGACTTGGAATTCATTGACTCATTGGCGAGGGAACAGGCGGAGAAGGCTGCAGATGAAGTGGCAAAGGCAGACCGGGCAAAGGCAAGGGAGGATAGGAAGTCTGCCAAGGCAGAGTTAGAAGAGAGGTGGAAGCAGATGAAGGCTGACCACCTACACGCCGTCGCGCGATGGGAGACACAATGTGCGACATTGACAGCAGGTGGTGCGCGCAAGAAAGACCTCCCGAAAAAGCCCAAACGGGCAAAAAAGCCGCAGCTGGAGAAGGTCGATGACAGCGATGACGAGTCCGATGGGTCCGGTAGTGAGTAGAGCGTAGATAGTCGTGCAATGAGCGATGGGATGGGAAATCTGGCAGTGATGTCACGGAAGTCACACGTTGACGCAAGGAAAGGGGTTTGTGACATTTCGATGTTTTTCACGGATTCTTCTCCTGAATATTTAACTCCCGTTCAACAAATATGGCCTCATGTAAGAACACTCTAAACTGTCTTTGGAAACCTTCTGCCTACTCAGTTTCACCAAAGATCAGATGCTCTCTCAATAATTCTCAGATTTTGATCTGCTGCTGCAAGGACCGGGGGAATACTGTACCGGTTGTAACTGGATATGTCGGAGGCGCCTTTGGGACGGAATTTATGAAAAGAAAAAAAAAAAAAAAACAATACATCCCATTATGACTCGTTCCGGAATCAAACTGGTGCCTGCTTGCATATTTGTACTCTCTAGACCGATTGAGAGCAAGTGCGGACCATCCACCACGAGTCTTGTTCTCACTATGAGTTGTGGGTGAACATCATCCATTGATATCTGAATTCCTTTCTGAGGTTGAAAAGAAATTGATGCTGCCTTCTCCAATGACTCGTCCCGGAATCGAACCGGTGCCCTATGCACCCCACTGCCACGAGTCTTGTTCTCACTATGAATTCCTTTCTGAATGATGAAAAAAGAACTGATGCCGCCATCACCAATGACTCGTCCCGGAATCGAACCAACGCCCCGCTTGAAAATTGGATTGTTCGACGTATATGAGGTATTGACAGCAGGTGCGGACCACTGCCACGAGTCTTGTTCTTACTACAGGTTGTACCTGAATATGTCATAGGTTTTTCTGGGACAGAATTAAAAACAGAAAGAGAACATTCAACCAACCTAAGACTCATACCGGAATCGACCCGGGGGCCTGCTTGAAAACTAGATTCTTCAATGCCCGTAATTGACAGCAGTGCGGACCATCCACCACGAGTCTGGTTCTTGCTATAAGGTTTAGCTGAATATTTCGTACGTGTTTGGGACCAGATTGATAACAAAAAGCAACAATACCACTGAAAGACTCGTCCCGGAATCGAACCAGTGCCCAGCTTGCGGATCTTCAACATCTGATTGTATTGACTGCAGGTGCGGACCATCCACTACAAATCTTGTTCTTGCTATAAGGTTTAGCTGAATATATCACATTTGTCAGGAGACAGAATTGAAAACAGACACTTGACTATGGGCCTCACTGTACAGGAAGAAAAAAAAAACATGGCACAAACCTACACAATGACTCGTCTCGGAATCGATGTGATGTTGACTGCGCCTCTGCTAGGTGCCGATAGGTGGTGGTGGTAAGGGCAAGTAGAGAGTGTTCGTCCTTGGGGGAGATAATGGTGTCGCTGTGCGAGACTGTGGTAGCAGTAAAATGTGTGTGGTTTATTTAGAGGATTTTGATACGCCCCAGAGAATATCTGGTCGTACGGTTCGCTATTCTAATTTACAGAGGAGAATCCGCCCAAAGTTTAGCCTTCCCTGAATTTTGTAACACGTCCCGTTCTACAATCCTGTCGAGGAGCGGACGGCTGTTTAGATGCGATGCGGTTTCCGTTGTTATAAACGCTATGGGGCCGTTCTCGGTTCTTTTGTATACAGCTACCCTTGGTCCTCCGACCTCTTCTGGGGTGCTTCGTGCGCTGGGAGGCCCTAAACTTGTTTTCAACGACTCCGCTCCCGTCTGCCGTTCCGTTCTTTCCAAGTCCGTTCCCTACTAAATTCTCTACAAATCGTCTTCTTCTTTCCGTTCGCAAGTTCTAACGAGCGGAGTCGGCTTCTTGAGAGCCGCGATGAAGGTCGATACCCGTTCCGTTCGATGTGAGCGGTCAGGGAGTTATACCACTCGAACGATGACTGGCGTGGTGCTCGAGATCGCTGTTATGATGAGCGGTCCGTACAGCGGCGGACAATCCAAGGGCGGCGGTTCGATGTTCTGCCAGGCGCAGCCCTGGAGACCTTGTTTTCGTAGTTGGCGTACCCTGGTGAGCGGTACTTGCGTATCACTTAAGATGCGCTGGTAGTTTTAGATGGGAAAATTAGATGTCTTTATTCGTAGCAGCGTCTCGTATTTATAGGAAATCGACCCTCTAGTACTGCCTTCTACACGTTCCTCTTGTCCTTCTCCGACTCATCGCATTCCGTTCCCTAAATTGGGAGTGCCACATGCTCCTTTGACTGGTTCCGTCCATCTTTGTGACTCGAAAGAGGTTCCCGCTCCGTTCCTGAGCTGCGCGTGGGGAACCCGCTCTATGAACGCATGGCGCTCCAGTTTCCGCTCTCAATTCTTCATTCCTGGAAGCTGTGCGCGAATTCTCCGCTCGCCGAACGCGTGCTCCTTCAGTCGGGAAGGATTTCCGCTCTCAGCTCCTTGTTCCTGGAGGCTGTGTGTGAGATTTCCGCTCTTTGGACACATGCTCCTTGTGTCGGGAACGGTTTCCGCTCCTAGTTCCACATTCCAGAACCTATGCGCGAGTTTTCCGTTCCTTAGACCTCATCTTGGTTGGCCGTTCTTCCCTGATCTTGTTCTCCTTATTCGTTTTGTTGGTACTCTCCCCGACTTGAACGAGTTATCCCTTCTTGAAGGCCGCTCCACGAGCTTCATAACCATATCCTACTCAATTTTATTTCGTTCGGCGCCTGGCTCGGCTTTGCCGGCGAGGCAAAGCTGAGCGAGGCAAAGCGGAGCGAGGCAAAGCGGAGGGAGGCGAGGCGGAGGTGAGGCGAGGCAGAGGTGAAGCATGGGGGCAGAGGTGAAGCGCGAGGCGGAGGTGAAGCGCGGGGTGGAGGGGAAGCGCGAGCAGGAAAACCAAGGGGGCGCGCAGAGTCGCAAAGTCGGGCGCGCAGCGGGAAAACACAGGGGGCGCGCAGAGTCGCAAAGTCGGGCGCGCAGAAAACAAAAGGCGGCGCGTGTGCGAGCGGGAGAGACGGAAGGGTGCACAGATTTTGGAAAGTAGGCTAACAGCCGTTGTATGCCAATCATATTTTACGCGCGCCATTCGCTTTCTTTCTCGGGTGTGCGTTTAAGTTGGCGAGTGGCGTTGCATATAATCTCTATTCTTTCTTGGGTTGGCGATCACAAAGTAGGCGAGCGGCGTTGCATATAATCAATTTTACGCGTGCCGTTCCTATTCTTTCTTGGGTGTGCGTTTAAGTTGGCGATCGCAAAGTCGGCGAGCGGTTGTATGCCAATCAATATTTATCGCGCGCTGTTCCGCTTTCTTTCCTGGGCATGCGTCTCTGGTTGGCCAATTTGTGTGGTGCGTGCGGGGTCGGGATCCGTTTTATGTGAGTGCCAATGTGTAAGGCATCCGATCGGGAATGTGCTCTGTCCTTATTTGGCGATGTTGTTTCCGCTTTGTATGTGCCGTTCCAGAGCGATCACAAAGTGATGGCTCACAGAACCGGGGTCTGCTAGCATCTACCTAATGCTACCATATCGAGAGAAAGTGCAGACCACCACCACGAGCCTTGTTCTTGCTACAAGTTGGGGCTGAATATATCCGAGGTGTCTCTTGCCACAGAATTAAAAATGTCACCCAGCACCTCACTGCATACATTGTTCTTATATTTTACAGAGAGCAGGTGCGGATCGTCTACTATGCGTTGAAATGGTGCACTTGCGTGCAACAGTGAAATCCAATATCAAAAAGAGCAAGACAACGTCTGCTCAATTTAACACCAAATATAACACTGACTACTACTCAATAATGTGCGTGTGTATGTGTTCGGGGAAGTAGGATTTAGAAACCCTTCAACTTTAAGAACAAGTGGTTGTAATTGACTTTATGGTTGTCAAACCGTTGGAATAACCATAGTTAATTTAAACAACCCCAAGTTGTAGTGGCAATGTAATAGAACCCACAAGACTGATAAGTCTTGCTGAACTAAATAGCTGGTGAGGCTAAAAGACTCAAAGAGCTTTGTGCCAACAAGGGGGTGATAATTCAATGTCTATCTAGTACATTTGGAGGAGCTTTATAGTGTTACTGGCTACTGCGGGTTACAAACAATATAATTTAGCGGAGAGAGAATGAACATTTGTAAGTGCCCAGATAAATAGAATAGAACATCCCTACTGCCAGCTTTAGAGAACAGAGCATTCAGCCTGCTCAGATCTTGGGATTTAACCATCCGAGCAGCTTTAAAGCACTATTTCTAAGCCAGTTCTCCCTACCAGCCCATTATTAAGTGGCATGTACTCAACAATAGACCAATCAACCTTACAACCTTCCTACAGACTGTATTGTCATTTTCCTATGCGAAGACTAAGTGCGCATCACACCATTAGTCCTCTTAATCATCCATTTACAGGTGTGTTGTTCTTGTTTGTTCCCTCCTTCAAGACGCGCTGGGGCACATGACCACTTCAGGCCGGGCTTTCCAGTTCCAGTGTGCGTACATAGTTCAACCTTTGGTTCAATAGACTTCAATGGCAGTTTAACTGGTTCCTTCAATAACTCCTTGGTTACTGGCATCCATATTGACACCGAACTTGCTACACGGGTTCCCTGCAGCTTGTTGGGTGAGTCCTATAGCTAGCTGATTAAACTCCAGAATAATACTAGTTACTCTGTTAAGAGTACTGATAGAATCCTTCATCCAATATTGTTTAGAGTTAGTTTTCAATGCTTCATAGGTTAATACTCAGTCTCGGGACAAGACAAGTACCCTCTGTGTCTTACTTCAATTAGATTGCTCTAATGTAACTTTGTAAAATCAAAGAATTTAGGCGTGTTCAAACCGCGCCTTATCAGCATCTTCTGTCTACACAGCTGAATGAGCTTGGGCCAAAAAAAAACACCGAAATATAACTCGTCCCGGAATTGAACCAGCGTCCTGCTTGAACATCAATCCAGCTCACGATTGACAGAAAGTGCGGACCACCACTACGAGTCTTGAACACTATGAGTCGTGCGTGAACATTATACATAGAGATCTGCTCAAGTGATGAAAAAAAAGCTAATCAAACACTATCTCATGACCCGTCCCGGAATTGAACCGGTGCCCTGCTTTTAGACTTAGTCTGACTATCTCAGCAATTGAGAGTAGGTGCCCGACCCTCTGCCACAAGTCTTGTTCTTGTTACAGGTGGCGACTGAATATGGCACAGGAGCTCTGGGACATAAGAATCGAACACCTTTGACTCTCGATAAACCTGATTGGCTGCCCGAGCACCGCATGTTGTCAGTTACTCCAATGCTCCACTGAAAACCGTCGAGATGTTCAAATCTCCACTCAACTGTTGACTTGCTATTTTTGAACTGTTCAGATGTTGAAAACTTGGTTCTTGAAGTGCGATTACTTCTAAAGATCATATATAAACACATTTTGAATACTCCGGCAACTGTTAATAACGTCGGGCTTAAGCTAATCACCTCATTCGAGATTAAGGCTGGGGAGCACGCACGAATGGAATGAAAATTTCCAAAAACAGCTGGGTTTTGATGGACTGCAGAACCGGCACAATTTCCAAGGACCATGCCGGTGCTGGGTCCAAAGCAGACTAACTAAATATAAGCAGGATATCCTACATGGCTACAACAAATTGGATGCAAAAAAGACCACATAGTGTTCATGAATACCCAATACCAACAATCTCAGTCACCGGGCAATGGTTTTTATATTAAAGATTTTGAACTCAGTTTGACTGAATCTGCGAATGCCCTAGTCTCTCCTAGACAGACGCTACAACATAGTATTTACTGTACAGCTAACCACCCGTACACTACTACATGTTTGTCTTCGGTAAACTCGTCGTTCATGTTGTGGACCTCGCGAGTATAATAACCCCCCCCCCCCCCCCCCCCAACACAAGGCAACCTTGTACCTCGGCGTGTTGAAGTCTGTTACTTACCGCGGTGTTCCGAGCAGGTCAGAATCTTATTACATAATCACAGACTGTTGAAAAAATGTTCGGTGAGACTGGGAGCTGATTTATTCATACACGAATTACATAGGACTGGTTGCCTATAGTTGCCATCAAGTTTGCAGCACTTCCTGAATTTTTAAGTGCTCATATGTGGCCGTCAACGATTTTTCTTTCTGGTTGCTGACCAATCAGATCAAAAGTCGCACACCGTTAATATGAGGATTCCGTTTTGATATTTAAAATTTTGAGGACATAGAACTTCAAGGCACACATGTAGCTGCTCAACTGAGCTTTAACTGCGTGGAATAACACGCTTTTGACAAAGTTTATTTAGGGCAAGATTTCAAACTCCGACGATTATGTAATAAGATCCTGACCTGAGCGGACCCCGGCGGTAACAACAAGACTACGAATGCCCATGGATTGTCATATAGACAGCATGGCAAAATAATCACCTAGCAGTCCAGACACAGACTAGATATGAAAAAGACAATACCAATAATGTAATGTACCGAGCCACTGAATATTCCTGGCGTGTTCTGCCAGGCTCACCTATGAATTAAAAGGCAATCAGAATAGTTGTTACAGGCCACTAGGCCACGACGAGTAAACCGGAGGTTGACAAGGAATGGCAATTTCAAGCCTTTTCAAGCAGGAAAAATGAAAATGTTAGATTTTAATATTCCCACCGTAGCGAAGCACGGGTTACTGCTAGTTAAAAAAGAAGCAAACATAGCCTTCAACCAACCGAAGACTCGTCCCGGATTCGAACCGGTGTCCTGCTTGCAGAGCTCATCGATAAATACATATTGACAGCAGGTGCAGACCATCCGTGTCGAGTCTTGTTCTTGCTACCAGTTGCACCTGAATATGTCGTAGCCGTCTCTGCGAAAGAATTGATAACAAAAAGCAACGATACCACTGAAAGACTCGTCCCGGAATCAAACCGGTGCCCAGCTTGCAGATCTTCAACATCCGATTTTATTGACTGCATCCGCTACAAATCTTGTTTTTGCTATAAGGCTTAACTGAATATATCGTATTAGGTCTCCAGCGACCTTAAAGAAAAAAACACTTGCACCTGTGCCTGATTGTATACATTGTTCTTATATTTTACAGACAATTGCGGGCTGTCATGTTCTGATTTGTTGAACCGAACGGCTGAATGGGTGTGCCAAAAAAAAGAAAAGAAAAGAGCTCAAACAAAAGTACGCATGCACGCCTGACTCGTCCCGGATTCGAGCCAGCCTGCTTGCAGATCATCAGCATCCATACATTGACTGTAGGCGTGGAGCATCCACCACAAGTCTCCACAAGTCTTGTTCTTGCTATCAGTTGCATCAGTTGCGCCTGAATATGTCGTATAGCCGTCTCTGCACTGTATTCATACATTTTCGTCTTTGAGAGCAAGTGCGAAGAGCGAGTCCTCTAGCTGTTGAACCATACAGCTGAATGGATGTGCCAAAGAAAAAGAAAACGAGCCACGATTTCATGACTCGTCCCGGAATCGAACCGGTGCCCTGCTTGCAGGCCTCGAGCAACAATTGTAATTGACAGCAGGTGCGGACCACCGCCACAAGTCTGGTTCTTGCTATTAGGCGTAGCTGAATATATTATAAGAGCTGTGGGACGGGATTGAAACAAAAAAAAAACAATAGCCTTCATTAATGACTTGTCCCGGAATCGAACCGGTGCCTTGCTTGCAGATTGTTACATGGCATAGACACATTGACAGCAGGTGCGGACCACCGCTACGAGTCTTGCTCTCACTATGAGTTGTACGTGAACGTCATCCGGTGATATCTGAATTTTTCTATGAGTGATGAACAAAAAAAGCTCGAAATCTTACGGATGATGACTCGTCCCGGACATCGATTCGAACCGGTGCCCTGCTTACAGTTTTGATCACTGCGAAGCCACATATATTCATGCAGGTGCGGGCCACCGCCACGAGTCTGGTTCTTGCTAGGCGTAGCTGAACAAATCATAGGTGTCTCCTGGAAGAATTAAAACAAAAGGGAAACGAACACAATCTAAGACTCATCCCGGAATCGAACCAGTGCCCTACTTGCACAACAGCTATGTTCATCTATTGAGCGCAGGTGTGGACCAACGCCACAAGTCTTGTTCTTGTTACAAGCTGTACTTGGTTATCATCCATTGATATCTGAATTTTTCTATATGAGTGATGAACAAAAAAAGCTTCAAATTTTCACACACGTGATGACTCGTCCCGGATTCGAACCGGCAGCCTCCTTGCAAATTAGATTCTTTTACATTGAGAGCAGGTGCGGACCACCGCCACCAGTCTGGTTCTTACTACAAGGCGTAGCTGAATATAGCATAGGCGTCTCCTGGAAGAATTAAAACAAAAGGGAAACGAACACAATCTAAGACTCATCCCAGAATCGAACCGGTGCCCTGCTTGTAGGCCTTGAATAACAATTGTAATTGACAGCAGGTGCGGACTGCCATGAGTCCTATAGTATTCTTGTTACAAGCTGTACTTGACATCATCCATTGATATCTGAATTTTTCTATATGAGGGATGAACAAAAAAGCTTCAAATTTTTGCTCATGATGTCTCGTCCCGGATTCGAACCGGTGCCCTGCTCACAGTTTTGATCACTACGAAGCGACATATATTCATGCAGGTGCGGACCACCGCCACGAGTCTGGTTCTTGCTACAAGATGTAGCTGAATATATCACAGGAGCTCCAGGACAGGATTAAAAATATTAGAGATATTTGTAATGACTCATCCCGGAATCGAACCGGTGCTCTGCTGCAGATCTTGAACAAATTATAATTGACAGCAGGTGCGGACCACCGCCACGAGTCTGGTTCTTGGTATAAGGTGTAGCTGAATATATCATAGGAGCTCTGGCACATAGTTAAAAACAAAACGCAAACACAGCGAAGACTTGTCATAGCGGCAACTTGGCGCGAAAGAACGTGAACGTGAATCCTGAGCCGAGGAGATGATGGGAGGGCATGAGGAGAAAAGGCCCGGTTCCGTGCTGCCGAAGTAAATCAAACAGAAATAGAATCAATTCAAGTGCGAAAATAGATGGCTGAGACGAAAATAGCCCAGCAAAAAATAGACAGAGCATGTGGTTGAAAATAGCAAATGGATGGCAGATGGATGATAATCAATAGCCTGTTCAATGGGGAGACCCGAGTGAGTGGGCCGGCACAGAATTTTAAAGGCTAGGCCAGTCAGGAGGACAGGACCACTCGGAGTCGACGAAGCAAGGATTAGAGTTCAAGTTCGGATCCTTGGTTTGCATTGCTGAGTACGGGAGCAGCACTTACGTGCAGTGGCCGTACTACCCCTCCATTTCACGACGGACGCTTGAGCTCATGGTGGTCGAAGACGAAAAAGCAAAAGAGAATGGCGCCAACCCGATGCCGACATGCCGAAGTTGAACCAGGCTAAAAATAATGCACCCCTCTTCCTCCGATCGCAAAGTGAAAATTGGATTACCGAATGATTGAATGAATGAGGGTTGGGGCTTTGGCGGCGTTATGCGCTGGCATGCGGCTCCACGCTCGCCCTTTCTCGCCTTCGTTCTCTCACTCTTGACTCACTCCTTCCGACCCTGGTTCAACTCGGTGGCGATATCGAAGGATTGCGCTCAATCGCTGGTATCCAGAAGACGAGCAACGCCTTTCCTCGAGAAGCAAAACACGAGAAGTCGGCATTGAATATTTTTAATCCTCAAGAACGCCGAACGACACGATGAAATCCACTCTCGCTCGGGTTGTTACTATGGGCGCACTGCTACTCGGGGCGCGAGCGCTGGACCGCACCACCGAGGCGGGCGAGGCGGCGATTAACGGTGTGTGCCTCGCTTTTCTTCTCTGCTTCCTTCCTCCTCCTCGCCTCTTTCCTTGCTCCATCCAGTACACGAGAAACTGACTAGGATACCACGCACAGACCCAACAGCCGAATGCACGCCCTACTCCTACCCGCCCGTCGCCGCTGCAGTCGCCGGTGGACAGTTCCCGCCCATCTGGGTACCCGTCACGAGCGTCCCCGCCAACGATACGGAAGGGAGGGCGAAGTTCCTGGCGATGAACGCGAGCGTGCCGGCGATTTCGCCGAAGGTGTGTATACCCTGTCTTTTCCCATTTTCTTTCCGGTGTAGTGGGCGGCGGAGGGACGCCATTCTTGCACCGCAAGCCGTCCATCCCCGCTTTTGATGTATATTAAAAAGAGAGATATTAACTGACGCGCGCATAGGGCACCATGGCCGGCGACTTCTCCAACTTCACGCCCACATACCCAGCAACGGACCCCGACTGCTGGTGGACCTATCATCAGTGTGTTACTCCGAAGGTGGGGAATTTAAGTGCGGATGTGGCGAGTGTGCCGGAGGTGCGTTTCTCTAGCTGGTTCCGCGATTCCTCGTCTTTGCCTTTCCTGTTCCCGCTCATCGCACCTCTTCCACGGGGCCCCTCTGCTTTTCTTTGTTAATTTTATTCGCTCGCTTGCTAACCCACGCTCCCACCACCAGCCCCGCACCCTCGGCTACGGCTTCGACGACGGACCAAATTGCTCGCACAATGCGTTTTACGATTATTTGAATGAGCGGGGGCAGAAAGCTAGTGAGTGTTCTTCTGTTCTCGTTTGTTTTGTCCTCCAAATTTCACCTTTCCCTCCGATCTTCTCCTGAGCCTCCTTCGCTCGCCTTTCTCTCTTCCATTCACCTACTAATCCATATTTTTTTCCCTCCGCCTTTTCCTTTCTTTTCCTCTTTACTAATGATATATTTTAAAGCGATGTTCTACATCGGCTCGAACGTGCTCGACTGGCCGCTCGAGGCACAGCGCGCGGTGGCGGACGGGCATGAGGTGTGTGTGCGTGAGTACCCTTTTTTCTTTTTCTTTTCTTTTCTTCCATTTTCTCTCTGGATTTTTTTTTTGCTTTTGTGGGATTTTCGGGGTTTTTTTCTTTTTCTTTGAGGGGGGGACGGGATTTGGGAGCGAGGGTGGCGCGGGGTGGGGTGGAATCGGAGTTTTGAGCCTCGAGGAGCAGCGGACGCGAGCGTGTCACACCACCGCGTCTCGGTGTGGATCAGTGGATTCGCACGCCAAGACTCTGCACGCCAAGACTCTTTCTGCTTTCTGCATTCTGCGTTCTGCTTTCTCTCGCCCCATCGACGAGGCATCCAGCGGAGCTGGACCTGGAAGCTGGCGACCTGTACCATTTGTCTGCGCCTCGAAGATGGTTCTTCTTCGCAAGGCTAGCAATAGCTGGCGATGCAGCCCCCCACCCTCACCCTGGTCTCTGGCGGTGCTCGTAGCCTCGTTTCGAAGGACGGAGCCCCAATTCAGAATGTTCCCGTCGATGCTCTCTTCATATCTCACACCCACCGGGTCCATCGCTCGGCGGGGACGGCGTGGACGTGCTCTTCCTTCTGTTTGTGCCCGTGCGCAGATTCGGAACGGGCTCGATGGACTCGGAGCCGTGGTCGACTTGAGGGTGTCTGAGTCGTCGAGTTGTTGGGGCAGCATCGGCTTGGGTTTGGACAGGCGCACGCTGTCGCTGACGCTGGCCCGAGTCTTTGACTCTGAGGGGAAAGTTACAGTACGGGCGTCTTTCTGCTCGACGCGCGATGGGCTTGGGGAGCCTTCACCGCGTCTTCCTCCCTTAGTTCTCGCTATTTTCTGCCTTTCTTTCTTGCGGATTCGCCCTCCCGATGCTCTTTCTTATGTATCCGCATTTCCTACTACTCGTATGCTCTTTAATACGTAGTGCTCACTCACGTTCGCAGACACCTGGTCCCACCGGTACATGACCTCCTTCACCAACGAGGGCGCGTTCGGCGAGCTGTGGTATACGCTCAAGGCGATCAAGCTGGTGACGGGGGTGACGCCGCGGTGTTGGAGGGTGCGTGCTGATTTCCTTTGTCTTTGTCTATTCGTTGAGGCGGGAGATGGGGAGAAAGGGGAAGAAGGGGAGGCGCATGCTGGTGGGGAGAGGGATAG
The DNA here is from genome assembly GCA_029378395.1 of Mycena leptocephala. NCBI lineage: Eukaryota > Fungi > Basidiomycota > Agaricomycetes > Agaricales > Mycenaceae > Mycena > Mycena leptocephala. The sequence continues at coordinate 50,905 of JARJLF010000800.1, forward strand.
TGGGGAGCGGGCAGAGGAGGTGCGTGGAGGCGTGCTGTGGGGGAGGGGGATAGTGAGGTGCACCGGGAAGAGCGCGCGCTGGGTGGCCCCGCCGGTGCGCTGCAGTGCTATGTGGAACGGCCGCGCGCGCTCGGACGCTTGACGAGGATGTGCGGGTCGTGCTCGCGTGCCCTTGGGCAGCATGAAGAGTCCTCTGTCGCGACGCGGCTCGAGTTCGCTCCAGACGCAGACGTGGCGTGGCGGTGGCTTGTCTTTTCATTTTTGGTGTTCTGGCGCTTCCTTGTCTTTTCGTCGAGGAGTGCTGGGGCGTGGAGGTGGTGCGACCCGATCATGCGCGTGTGCAGTGTGAGGAGGGTGGGACGCAGCGCTAGGGCAGGTGCACGCGGGGTGCGTTCCTGCTTGCGTACACGGGGTGCTAGCGCCCGATGCGTAGACGCCTCTTGGGCGGGAGGATGAAGTCGGGGGCAGCGCTCAGATGCGGCTGACGCTCGTGGTTGTGGTCCGCTCGCCTACTCTCGAGAGGAGAGGGAAGCTGAAGCGCCATCATTCACCTCCACTGATGTCGAGTCGACCCCCGGCCTCTGCATACGCCTCTCCCTCCTCCCTTCCTTCTTCGCCTCTTCCACTTCTTCCCTTCTTTCCCTCTTCTCCCTCCCTTCCTCCCCTTGCCTTTTCGTTTTTCTGATTTACCTTGACAGCCCCCCTTCGGCGACGTCGACGACCGCATCCGCTACATCGCGGCGCAGCTCGGGCTCGAGACGGTGCTGTGGAAGTATGATTCGAATGATTGGAAGGTGGGTTTTGTTGCTTGTGATTTTTTTTCTCTTTTGGGCGAAGATGGGGAGGAAAGAGTGTGCTCTCGCCCGCGATCGCGTCTCTCGCGTACTCAGATCTTCGCTCGTGATTGTACCTTCGCTCGCCCGCGATCGTGTGCGGCGTTGGCTGTTGAAGATGCGTCGAGTGAGGGAGGATGCGGGGCTGCGGCAAAGGCGCGGATCGGTGGGCGCGCCCAGAGAGGCGGGTAGATGAGAGTAAGAGCGGGTCAGGTTTGGCGATGGCTGGGGAAGGAGGTGTAGGCGTCGCCGATGGGCATGTGCGGCGGCTCGGAGGCGGGGGAGCAGACAAGCCTGGCGCGCGTCGCGCCGTGGGGATGTAGATCCGCAAGTCTGCTGCGCCCGACTCGGGAATAGATCTACCTACTGCGAGTCGGCGCCGTCGCTCTCCCTCCTCCCTAGCTCCTCCTTCTGCTATTGCCCTTCAACCTTTCCTTCCACCTTGATCACCACAAATCCGCCCTCCGCGTATGGACCGCGAGCTAACACGTTTCAGGTGGGCACGAACGGCGTGACGACGGCCACGGTGCAGGCGAACTACAACGCGCTGATCGCGAATGTGAGCGCGGGGACGTTTGATACGGTGCGTGTTTTTGTCTTTTCCCTTTTGACCTATTGTCTGCGCTCTGGGCGCGGTGAGTGATGGGCGGACATGCTCAAGCTGCGGGCTGGGTGGTGGATGGGAGAGGCAGATACTTTCCCACGCGTGAAACGTCATCTCACTCCGCCGCGACGTCGCTCGGCAACGGCACCGGCTCGGGCAAGGCGAGCCAGGCGACCGGGAGCAGCGCAGGCGTCCAGGTCCGCGCGCCATCGATTGTGCTGGGGCTTGTACTCGCGGTGCTCGGGCGTGGACCTTTATACTGTATCATTTCAGTTCCCCTCGTCTTTGCATCCTTCTTTCCACTTTCCCCTCTCTGCATATCTCCCTTGTCTATAAGGATGTGTTAATACTTAATTTTTCTTTATATCCGAATTTTGCGACACAAAAAATGAGAAAAATCGAGTGTCACTGTAAGCATCACCTCCGTCATTTATTGGAACTCTACTGTCCAAGTGAATCGAGACGAAGGTGATGCCATCAATGCGGTTTTCCTAAAATGGATGTTCAGCTTTGCCTTCTCCCTCATCCACCCAAGCATCCACCACTCCAACTTCTGCGCATAGAGAAGCCATAACTCAGCGGTGCGTACATAAATTAAATACTTTCATACCAACGTTGGTCCCCTGCAGCCATGCTCAGCGTACTTACGTGCACCAGCCCAAGAACGGCTCGGTTCCTACGAGCCCCAATCCTGACACTATCGAATAAAATCACTGTGGAGATCTTCATCACTTCTAACCAATCTACCCCCTCTACCTGCCGCCTGTCGATCTCCTCTCGCCGACGCTTCTGACGCACATTTGTCGGAGATGGCGAGAGACAGCGCTGGACACCCCCGAGCTTTGGAGGGCCATCCGATTCTCTAACAATGATGATATTTCCCTCAAATAACCAGCCGACGCAGTCGACCTTTGGCTCCGAAGGTCTCGCTGCTCCCCATTTCTGTCCACATCGACCACCCTTTAGCTGATTCGCTTGAAGTCTTTGCGACAATCCTCACTCGCCGCACGCGGTGGGAATACATCAAGTTCGACTTGTCGTCCTTTTCTCTGCCATTACAGGCCCGATGCCTTTGCTCCGCCAGCTGGACTTGATTTTTATGAATGATGGTGTTGAGGACCCCGCTTTATCTACTGCATCTTGCGAACTCCCTCTGTTGCGCACGGCGATTATCAACGACCCCGCCGCGAACATAATATTACACTGGGTGCAGCTAACATCGCTCATTTTACACATGGTACACCCGCGCGAATGTATTCCGATCTTGCAACAGACGCCTAACCTGGAGCATTGCGAGCCGAGCCTTTTCGACAAAAAAGACGATCTGCCAGATCTCGTGCTTCCGTCCTTGCGGATATTTACCTTGAGGCAGAAATTCTACCCGGAGATCCATTTTCTCCACCCATCATTCCTGCGCTCCAGAATCCTGAAATCCCGGAGCAATTCCTTGTTTCGAATCCGATTGACGCGCTGACGTTGTTTATATCGAAATCCGGCTGCAAGCTACGGGAGTTGCGCATCACAACCCCAATACGGATAGACCCAGATGCGTATCGCGTGGCATTTCCGCCGATTCAGATGTTCTCATTTGACGCATTTGTATCGCTATGAGATTGCGGAATGGAGCCTGGACATCGTCTCCGGAATCCTGTAGGAGTATTCGGGCTTCTTTTTTCTTATTCGTACTCATGTCTTTGACAGTGAATTCCACTCCCCAATGAAAGTTGTCGGATACGAATGTAGTCCGGCCGGACCAGGCCATCTTTCTCCTCTCCCGTCGGCGGGAATCTTCGATTATCCCACAATACCACCTCATGCTCGGGTTCAACCCAGTCGAAGGTACCAGCGCGCGTATCCGGCTGCGCATGTTGTCCGGTTGTACTTCACCTTGATCCTTTCGTACCGCAATATGTTTGCATGTGTACATGTCGTAGTTCTTCCTCTCTGCATCCATTTCTTTCTCTTACCTGCCGTGTGTTGCAAAGAGCCTACCTACAGGTGTGGTCCAGCACTACTAATAGACCCTTCTTCATTGCGAAACAATTTAGTTTCACGACAGAACCGCGAGCTCTGAGTCCACCGCGTTGATGGCCGGGAGGTGGCCATGGGATGCCCAATGCCTTTGTGAATCGTTCAGCTGTGTACCTAATACTGGCCTATAGCGGTGCGCACTGCGTGCTATTTGTAGACGAGAAGAAGCTCATCACAGCCTCCTACATTACAGCTTTTAGAACATAGCCATCGCGGCGTCTCTTTCAGCGCATAACATATTTCCTTCCTCCCACCATCTATGGACGACGAGTCTCAGTTTCAGCCCGAATTCACCCCCGAGGCAAGTCTGGATGAACATGAACCTTCTCCCGATCGGTACGTCCTCCCATGTCGTCATGGCCGTATCTGAAACACTGCAGATATGCTGGGGCGTTTTTCCCCCAGGCAAAGCACTTTGTCGTTGCGGGCGGGATTTTCACCAATATCCATCAGACTGTGCCTCATACTCCTCCCAGTAAGCAAGGATTACTCAGTCATACGATCAGAATGAAAACTTACCCTCGCTGGACAGACTTTCCGGTAATTCCCCTCGGGCACATAAATTTGCTTCATAAACTAGAGCTTCACAACGGATCCGGTGTGGTGCGCCACCGGCACGAACGAACTTCTGTCAGGACAGTGTATTCTGCAGGAATTCACGGTTGCAAGTCAAACATGATGGTGGCATTGTACCAGGGTAACGGTGCTGAAGACGTATGTTTTCGTTTTTCTCAAGCTGATCTTGTCTTCATAATCATTGCGCTTCAGAGGTGGCGGAAGCACATTTCACAATATTCAGATCTTCGGTGAGGGAATTTGTCCCGCTATTATGAATCATGATGGACTTCGCCGCAGACACCCACATCTTGCTCAACTTTATGGGATAGTGAACACGGCGAATCTGTATGCTGTAATATTCCATGATGGTCAGGATTCCCCCCTTGCTAAGAGAAGATATCTCTGACCTCCTCAATACTTGAATAGATTTAATCCATGTCACCGAAGCACCTGAGAAGTACCACGACTCCCATTTCACGACTGTATTCTTCTGGGCTTGGATAGTGCGTCCAGTATTCCACTTCCCTCAACGAACAATGAATTGAATTGCTCATAGGACCGAGAATTTGTGGTAAGACCATTGATATTGATACGTGACTCCGAGCTCAGTTGTCCGCAGGATGTCGATCAATATGTATCCTCTGTTTCGGGAAGAAAGATGGTAAATCAAGTCCCTCAGATGTCCATGAATCTTATACTTTACCTAGCACTGGGCTGAGTACACAGTGTGGATACGTCCTTCAACTGGCCATCTCTGCATTGACCTCACACCCCCCGAAACTGATCCCATTTCCCTTCTTCATGTGGATGACGGACCCCGGCCATCTGCAAACTCCCTTTTTACACCACCTTCTGACTCGGAAGTGATTACGTCAATGTCGCTCCAAAACTATCACCAAATTTGTTACTGGCATCTGGGTCAATGGCACCACTGCTCAGTTTCCGCAGATATGTCAGTGAAACTGGGTTCTATCCATTATCTGTTGGGGGCGGACTATGAAAGCTCTTTGGAAGTTGCATCCATTGATTGTAGGATAATGATGAGGGTTGGTCAACGATGGACCCAATTATCGATGATTACTGGCATCCGTCCGTTCTGTCCTAATTGTGTCCTCTCATTCTGACAAGTACTACGAACGGCAGGATAAATTGCAACCAAGAGACAATTATGGTGAATGGCTGGATCAGGTGCACTTCTTTTCATGGTTCTCTTTTTCTAGTTAACATTACAAATGACAGGATAAATTCCGCCGCTGTCGTAAATATTTATTGCCGCCAAATGTACGACAAGTCAATACCTTCGAATTGGCTGGCACAGGCCAATGATATTTTCAATCGTCTCGACACAACCTGGGGCTTCGAGGATTATGGTATATTTCTAATGGTTCACTAAAGGTGCAGTCATAATGATTATTTCGCTCAGTTTCAGTAAATGAAATCAACTTCTACGTCCAGTTTTCCGGACTGACAGATAATTTACCCACTGGCTATCTCTTTTTATGCCCCTTGGCCGAGCTCCAAGCAGAGGTCCCAACATGCTTTCGAATTCCTGACCAGCCAGCATACTGGTCTCTCGACTCATCTGGAGTTGACCGGCTCAGCGATGAGGCAGCAGAAGACCTGGGGTTTCCAGGCATCCAATCGCAATTGCGAGCCGTCGTAATGTCATGGGATGTCAGCGTCTACGGAGGGATCCGCAAGTTCCAGAAAACTAAAGGCTTTGATCCTTACAGCCAGGAAGCTGCCCTAGAGCTAGGGTACCCTCTCTTCCATTTATCCTGCGATCGGGATGCTCTATTTGCACATAGTACGCACATTGAGCTTTGTATATATGCTGCTGCATCTCATGGTTTGACAGTTCACCAGAGTGCCAACAGTGATTGCTACCGGACTCAAATGGAGTCTCTTACACAGAAGACTGTTCTGAAGATGAAGATGAGCAATATGGTTGTGCTGTGGACTGTCAGACCATGAATTCTATCACTCATCACCTAAAGTGTAGATTTGGCCAGCTCCGAGCATGGGAACACTTTCCCGGTTCAGAATGCTCAGAATGATTCATTCTCCTGCTATGGGATGGAAGATCATACCTCAGGGCAAGAGGACATCCACTCGGCCAATGAGGATCACTCTGAAATTCCCGAGATATCTGGTGTGTCTGCCGGAGCAACAGGTTTATTCTTCGTGTCCTCTGACCAAAATTACAGTATCATCACAGGGTTTCAACGTCGTCATGTGTGCACAGCTTGGACTCATTCTTGTTGCCACTGCTCTCACTGTATGATCACTTTTATCCTTGAACTATATCAGATTTGTATGCCGGAATCATCCCAATTCAATTTCACTCTTTCTCTCAGTTGTCTTCTTTACCTTGGCCCTGAGGTAGAGAATTACGCAAATACAAGTGCTGAAAATAGTTGTGTTCAATACATACAGAAATCAGACACCCAGCTTGTAACAGCCCTTGAGAGTGTATCATTAATATTTATGAGTGGGATGTTCATTGTATGACCTGGCGAGTACCAGTGCCTGAATGTGCTGTATTCATTCGTTTTCTTATCTCTTACAGAGAGTAAGTACGGACCATCCACCACGAGTTTTCTGACTGTTGAACTGCACAGCTGACTCGGAATGAGTGTGCAAACGAAAAAGAATGCGAGAATGTTAACCTCATGACTGGTCCCGGTCCCGGAATCGAACCGGCCGTCTGCTTGGCTCTTAGTCCCACCTCTCATTCATAGCAGGTGCAGACCATCTGCCACAAGTCTTGTTTTCGCTATGAGCTGTAACTGAATATATCATACTAAAAACAGAAAGACGACATAGCCAATCAACCAACAACTTGTCCCGGAATCGAAACGGTACCCTGCTTGGCAATATTAATGTAGATTTCCATCCTTCAAATCCATGCTAATTACGAATGTTCAACAATTCCTCTAGTGGCCAAATTTTCACATGAAGTTCTTGAATTTTTCTATGCAAATCCCGTGTTTAGGTTAAAATTGTGACTGTCCGATTATGGTACTGATGTTTATTTTGGTGTTCAACTTTTTGCTTCTTTTAGTCGTCTGTGTTCTACAGTGCGACGGGAAACTGGGTGCGTGAGCTCGGCTAGCACCAGTACTGTATTTCTTATGTTCTACAGAGCGCAAGTGCAGATGTCCAGATCCTGGGGGAGTGATGTATCGCGCCTTCTAATTAGAGGAAAAACCCGATGTATAAAAGCCTCTAATTAGAAGGATCGCGATATATCACGTTAGAGGAGTACCCAATTTGGTTAGCGGGCTGCCCAGCCCATTACATGCAGCGAGCTCGCTGTTGTCGTCGCTGTGATGTCAATATCCGCATTTGGCACGCAGCCATCAAAAGGTTCGCGTCGTCGCCGACGACGATGAGCAGAAAAACTTCGGATAAAAAGTTTGAAAAAATTATGATTTATGCGGCCGGACAGTAGCATATATGTGGTACAGCGGATAATTGAAAGGACCAGTAGAAACACCACAAATAGCGATTTCCCCCCCCATCACGCTGCACTGCAAGCCCTGCAGCGCGCCCAGCGCATGCTCAGGAAGCAGCACCAACGGCGAAAAGGCATGTGCATGTCCGTGCTAACCGTGGCCGTGCAGCTCAATGCACCCGAAACATGTACCCATTCGCAAAATACGCCCGCCCCCGCTCTCTTGCCCCTCAGCATACGGCGTGCCCATGCACGCGACCGCACTCGTGGGAGGTGTTTGCTGGTAGCGAGAGCGCTGAACCAAGACAGCCGGGCTCCCTACGCAGCGAGAGCCCGCTCGGGCAGCTCAGCTCATGTCCGTGCCCGGCGAGGGCGGAGACATCGCTCGATGTGTCTGCTGTGCGGGTGCTTTTCCGTTGCTCGTGCGCCAATCGACGGCCGAGAGAGAGCGGGATTCGGGCAGCCGTGTCCGTGCCCAGCAAGAGCTGTGACGTGGTTCGATGCAGCTGCTGCGCGAATACTTTCCAATCCGCTGTGGCACCGAGCGATGACCGGATTTGTACTGAGAGCTCACCTCATCCTGAATCACCCTCGATGCTCTGCAGTTGAGTACATTACGGCCTTGTGCCAGGCCGTGGAGAATCATTCGAGCCCTTGCGGAGATCGGATGCAATCGAGAAATGGGGTATCAGGGTGGCATTGTCAAAGCTTTGGGCCGTCGCTATGGGGTGGTGCTCTCAGCTGCGAGTGAATGATGAAGCGAGAGAAACAGGCATTGGGGCTTGTCTTGGTCCGCATTTGCCTATACCAAGCAACAGAATGACCTGTGGAGGTAAATACCGAAGCCACGAGGGTGTCCTTTAGAATTACGACGTACCATATGCCTCAGAGCCCGTGCACCCCACCCCTGTCCCCCGCACGCGCACATCCTTGCATTGACATCCCTTCCCTCCGATGACATTTACAGTATTGGGGCAGCTCGAATCTGGACAGGAAAAGGTCATAGGAGTCGGCTAGCATGCATGTACTCTTAATCAGAAGGATAGGGTTGTTACTTGCGATGTTTTAAAGGGTGAAGGACAAGGCAAGAGCGTAACCAATAAAAACACCGCGGAGAGTAAGAGATCAGTGTTTGAGTGACCCCAGGCCTGTTGTGCATCGAAGATTTAGTCTCCCGTTTCAGGAATACCCATTAGACGGGGTGGACGCGTCAACGGGTCAAGTCGTCCCGTGGAAAGTTTGGTGGGAAGTTGGTGGGAAGCGGGAAAGAAAGGCTGTCACACGTGTGATCGAGTGACACTCCGCTTTCGGTCAAGAAAGTTCGTCATTCGTTCGGGGCTCTGGGGTACTTTAAATAAAATTGGACACCACAGAAGATCTTAGAATTAAGAATGGAATCCGCCAACATAAAAAAAAATCCAAAAGGAGGGTACTCAAATGACAGTTACACACAGAACAGGACGTCCTCTCTCTGGTTCTTAGAGATTGGTCTTTCTATTTGTCCTCAGATTGATTAATTTCACTTTCCACAGACCAATATGCCTATATTACCACTTCATAACCATTATGGGTAGGTACAACGACCAAATAGAAAAATTAGTTAAAATTAGTTGATTTCAAGACGAAGGGAAGTTTCCATGCATATTTGGACACCATATCAGAGGTCAGGGAACCCAATTCAACAATATGAGGCAAAGAAACCTCCAAAAAGAGGGTACTCAAATCTCAGTTACAACCTAAATTTGATCGGGTTGGACCGAAGATTACTTTCTCGCTTGCTTGGACATCGTAGGGAAGGTCAGGGACTCTAGCCACCTCGGAAAATGTATAGTTGTGTGGACAGAGAGGTGGTATTCAAAAAAAATTAATTGAGGTGTCCGTGCACAGGGCTGAGCTCAGTATAGTAATAACCACGATTGGACTCGGTTTCATGCACGAACATTGAAATGTTCAAGCTTTTTTTCCACATGCATGAAAATGCTTCAGAAGATACATCTAAGTTCATTTGTTTTGCCATTAGAACAATGGAGCATCTAAATGAGGGACTATTGGTTTAAACCTCAAAAACCGAAAAATGGGCCGACAGCCGGATGGCGCTCAGTGCATGTACTCAGAAACTGTAAAACACATATGAATCAAATAGGGGAAGTCAAAGCGGTCTGGCGGGACCGATTCTCGAGCCGATTCTGGTTCGATTCTCGTCCGATTCTCCGGACAGAATCGATCAAGAATCGAATCAAACTTTGACCTCCCCGATTCGAGGCTCGATTCTGGGCTCGATTCTTGCGAGAATCAGTAGACTTAACTTGAAATAAATATTTGTTTACCTAATCCATCCACCGCCCATATGTACGCTCCCGTATGTCGGTAACTTACATAATTGACCAACCATTTCTTCTCGACGCGCTTATGCCCCGCCTTTCGTCGCGCCAGCGTCGCGCGCGCGACGTGCTTAAAACATTTTTTGACTACCATACGACACGTATCAAGAAGGCCTTGCGCCTGAAAAAAAACTCTCGGCGTGTCTTTGCACGCGCTGGGTTATCACCTGAAGAAAGCGAGCTACTAACAGCTCTGGCACCAACCTTGGACACCTTGGACACCCTGTCTGTCAACATGATGTCCAGCACGGATTCTGACGACTCCTCGGAGAGTTCTTCTGTCGGTTCGGACCTGTCAAGCAGCTCTGAAAGCAGCGAGGACTGGTCAGATATTCTTGGCTCGGATTGGCGAGGATCTTCATCCAGTTCTTCGGCATCCTCTGAAGACTCCGGGTCTCTTTTCAGTTCTGACAGCGACGAGAGCATGCCGGAATTACGCTCCGCAGGATATCCCGATTCGGATGAAGAAGACGATGTCAGTTCTGACAGCGAGAGCGCCACATCGAGCTCTGGCGCCGACGGAGACGATGAAGAGGGCTTTTCGGAGTTGGAAGACATAGATATGGATGATGGCCATGACATCCCCCACCCTCGCAATAATCCACTCAGATGGGTGCAGCACAATCTGGAGGAGATGTATGCTCAGCGATACGAGATGCCGCGCGACACTTTCCCCCGCGGCCCCGCCTTCTTACGTCATGTACTCGGGTCTATGAAAGACACGCGCTCGGACCTCTTTCGTCAGGAACTTCGCGTTTCCCCACTCACCTTTGACAAGCTCGTCGCCAAGATCGCTCCTGACCCCGTCTTCGCTAACAACTCTACCAATGGGCAGATGCCTGTCGAGGATCAGGTTGCCATTGTGTTGTTCCGTTTCGGACACTCGGGAAATGCGGCTGGACTTCAAAAGGTCGCCAATTGGGCTGGCGTTGGGAAGGGCACTATCACGGTAGTGACCCGGCGTGTCATGACAGCCATTTTACGGCCTGAATTTATGGCTGAAGCTGTTCGCATGCCCACTGCCGCGGAGAAGGAAAAGGCGAAGGTATGGATAGAGGCTCACTCTTGCAAGGCATGGCGTGATGGATGGTGTATGGTCGACGGGACTTTAGTCTCCCTATTTGACCGGCCTTTCTGGTTTGGCGAGAGTTATTTTGACCGCAAATGCAATTACTCTCTTAATATCCAGGTATGTGACTGCCTATTTCCGCATTACATTTTATTCTGACTACGTTGGTGACCAGGTCGTCTCCCTTCCAAATTTGCGAATCATTGATTTTGGCTACGGGTTTACGGGTAGCACACACGACTCGACAGCCTGGGAAGAGACCCGCCTCGCTAAAGAGCATGAGACGCTGCTTGAGGATGGTGAATTCATTTGGGCGGATTCGGCATATACTGTATGCGATCTTTACTTCCTACCTAATTCAGATATTTAACATATTTAGCTTCAAAAATGGATGGTTGCTCCATACAAGAAGCCCTTCAGTCTTCTACCCGGGAACGAAGAGTTCAATAACCATGTTTCGATGGTTCGTATTCGGTCAGAACACACCATCGGATTTGTGAAAGGCCGGTTTCAATCACTGAAGGGTCTGCGTATCAGCATCAAAGATGAAAGAACACACAGGTTTGCGACATATTGGATCGCTGCCTGTGTGGGTGCGCATTCTTTTGCGATGCAGTGTGAAGATGAGCAGCGGGGCCCGGAGAGCGATGATGATGCTGTAATGGCTGACCCGTTTATCAATGAAGGGCTCTCATCGTCTTCCTCCGACTCTGACGCAAATGTCGCACTAGGCTCTGCGGGCATCCCAGTTCATGCCGGGAAAGCCAAACGGGAAACACTCAAACGACGTCTATTCAGAGCAAAGGAAAGACGGAGGCGACATCGGGCACGAAGGCAGCAACAGGAACTTGGTATGAGTAGCGACAGTGGGGATGAATAATGAGTAGAATAACAATATTCTATGTAGCCATAAAATTTTAAACTCGTAACGACAGTGTTCATGGGTGTCATGGCAAAGGATACAGCCGGTAGGTTGATTTACACAGTTTTGAAGGGATTCCCAATGGAGCTCGCAAATCCATTGAGCTCAGTGAAATCCACATCATCGCCAAACGTCGAGGGACCGGCAGAGGCGTTTACTCCGAAGCCGTCGTAGTGGGAGGGGCCAGCCATTCCGTTCATATTGAATCCATCGTAATCGGCATCGGCGTAATCGGCGGCCTCCGAGGACGAGTAGTGTGAGCCCGAGGCGCGAGAATGGGAATCATAGAGGCTGGCAGCGTGAGAGGTCGCTGATGTACTTCCCGTCTTCGTCGCCGCCATCTTAAGCTCGTGGGCCTGACGGAGCTTGAGCTCTTTCAGCTTCAGCTTCTGCATCCTCTCGTCCCGCTTTGCCTGCTTTTCAAGCTGCCGCCGATCCTCCCTCTTCTCCAAAAACCGGCCCTTGATCTGTTGGCGCGTCCGAAGCTGGGCCAATTCCAGCTCTTTCTGACGGGTCTTCTCCTCGTTCTTTGCGATGTCGCTGAATTCCGCAAGCTTGGTCTTCTTGGTTGGCTTTGGAGCAGCGGCAAGTGATTCAGGAGCAGCGGGTTTTGAGGTGGCTGGCTTGGCGGAATTTCTAGGGCGAGTTTTTGTGGCCTTCGCCTTGACTTTGCGCCCACCCGTCTCAGCATCGTTGTCTTTGGCCACATCACTGGCAATGGGGGGTGCAGACTCTGATGGAGGGGGTGACGAAGGCATGTAGTCGTCACCACTTCCAGCCGCTGCCCCCGCACCTTCATCGTCCTCAAATTCTTCAAATGGGCGCTTGTGAGCGGTGGGCTCGGGTGAAGTGCGGGGTGTAGCTTCCCAGCCGTCAATGGGAATGCTAGACGTCTCGTCGTCGTCGTCCTCCTCCTCCTCCTGCCCTGCAAGCTCTATCTCACTGTCATTCACAACAGCGTCCGGCATGATAACTCCGTCAGCAACTGGGGTGTTGCTATGCCCAAGGCCAGTAGGAACGAGGTTCGGGCGCTGTCCAATGAGATTACGCATCTCAAAATACCAGGGGCAGTCGGAAGAGATCTCGGCTAGTGTAACACTACATTAGCGCGGGCAGCTAGCATTTGGATAGAGGCACGTACCCCACTTAGTCGTGAATTTGTTCTTGGAATCTTTGTTAATGTCTGCTGCGTTCTCTATGCCTGCCCCGGTTGCACCCATCACTTTATCGTAGTCTCGCGTGGTCTTAGCCATCCTATAAGGCATGCGTGTAAGCGGGACGACGAGAAAACACACAAAAGGTGACTCTTACGAGCTGAGTCTGTTCTTAATCTTGTTGGCGAAGACTAACTTCTCTTTAGGTGTGTCGCAGGCTGCAATGGCATCCTTGTATTTTTCTATGTCACCAAGGAGGGCAACGGCAACTTCCCACTGCGCATTGACCTTAGGCTTCCCACCGCCCTTTTGAGTGGATGCATTGGGGCCGCAGGGGGGATATAGGGACCGTTTAATGTCGGCATCTTCTGAGATGATTGCGAGGAGCTTGACACTGAGCTGCGGGTCTTTCCAGCTGCACAAAAGGTGAGTGTATGGGCAAAATAATATGTAAAATAGCTCACTCAACCTCTACCCCACCAGTCTTGGGCACGATCTCCGAATCATCGACGATGATGTCGTCGGAGCTGTCTTCGCTGCTATCCGAGTTGTCTCGTTTCTTTTTCTTCCCCAGGGCTTTTGCCTTCGCTGTCGGGACCCTGTGGCGGGCAGGAGCTTTGGCGGGAGGGCCTTTGGGAGCTGGAGCTTTGGATTTCTTTTGTAGGTTTGCCATAGACAGTCGTCGTCGATGTAAAGGAGAAAATATAATTATTTTATTATTGTATTTTATGTAATAAATAAACTAAGGGATCAGAGGATAAGTGAGGGTTTGCAGCGGGCACCGATTCTGAAACCGATTCTCGACCGATTCTGGGGCTGTTCCTCCTCCGGAGGAGGAACACCGATTCAGGACGATTCATGTTTTTGATCGATTCTCGACCGATTCTGGTCTCGGAATCGATGTCAGAATCGACATCAGAATCGATGTCAGAATCGGCCTCTCAAAACCGCTTTGACTTCCCCTAATGTATTAGGTTACAAGACACGGTAAGTATGTAAATTAAACTGGACTAAGATTGTGCTCGAGCTACAAGACTCAGCTGTATGACAGGCAAAATAAGGACCGTGGCCAAAGCCGGCGAAGCACGCGCTCCGACGTAGCTAAAACACTGAAAACTGGGGAGGAGGTGTGGATGTATAGGTTCTGGAGCAGGGAGGTGCCGATGGGTGGGTTCTGGCGATGGGAACGTGCATAGACTGAGGGCGGGGCAGGAACACCGAAAACAGTGCAGCAGGTGCTACAGGTCAGCCAGAGGCTAAAAAATGGGGTGGATGTGCGGGCATATACTGTAGGTTCACGCGTGAGGAGGTGCCGATGGGTGAAGGGCGGCGAGAGCACGCGTGGAAGCGGGGGAGGAGGGCGGAAGCCAAAAACGGTGCAGCAGGCGCACCAGGACAGCCAGAAACCCCAAAATCGGGGTGAACGTGCGGGCATAATGAGTCGACCGCGGGGAGACGCCGATGGGCGGGTACGGGCAGCGGGAGCACACGTGGAACCGGGGGAGGAGGCCGGGAGCCAAAACAATGCAGCGGGTGCACCAGGACGGCCAGGGACCCAAAAAGCGGGGTGGATGTGCGGGCGTAGTGGGTAGAGCCTGCGGAGGCGCCGATGGGCAGGTACGGGCAGCGGGAGCGCGCATGGAAGCGGGGGAGCGTGTGGGAGCCCAAACCGGCGCAGTGGGTGTACCAGGGCAGCCAGGAACCCAAAAAGCGGGGTGGGCGTGCGGGCATAGTGGGTAGAGCCTGCGGAGGCGCCGATCGGCGGGTACGGGCAGTGGGAGCGCGCGGGAGCCCAAACCGGTGCAGCGGGTGCACCAGGGCAGCCAGGGACCCAAAAGGCGGGGTGGGCGTGCGGGCATAGTGGGTCGAGCCTGTGGAGGCACCGATGGGCGGGTACAGGCAACGGGAGCGCGCATGGAAGCAGGGGAGCGCGCGGGAGCCCAAACCGATGCAGCGGGTGCACCAGGGCAGCCAGGGACCCAAAAAGCGGGGTGGGCGTGCGGGCATAGTGGGTCAAGCCTGTGGAGGCACCGATGGGCGGGTATGGGCAACGGGAGCGCGCATGGAAGCAGGGGAGCGCCCGGAAGCCCAAACCGATGCAGCAGGTGCACCAGGGCAGCCAGGGGCCCAAAAAGTGGGGTGGGCATGTGGGCGTAGTGGGTCGACCGTGAGGAGGCGCCGATGGGCTGGTACGGGCAGCGGGAGCGCGTGTGGAAGCGGTGGGAGCGCAGGGAATGAAAACCAAATGTGGTGCCATGTGGGTGTATTGGGGCAAAGCAGAGGAGTTTGGGGGTATGTTTCACATGGTCAAGAGGTTAGGTGGAGTTCCAAAGGCCGCAGACGCGAGGGAGCCCGGTGGTAGAGGCAGCGGTGCTGGCAAAGGAGGTGAGAAGGCAATGAGCAACAGGAACAAACAATATCCATCACCTACTAATTCTTACAACATTGCGTTGGTTATTGTGCACTAATCCGGGCTCTAAACACCCTATGCAGCTAAGTATGACCTGAATTATATCTATACTATATACACTGACCATCGCCATCCCGGGGGAGGTACAGGTGGAAAATACCTAAAATGGTAAGGCGGGCCACCCGACAGCGCCCCGACGTCCAATGGTCGGTTCAACGCCGCCGCGTGATGGGAAAGCGCACGCGAACTAGGCCTACTAAAAGAGGTATGCCTCTAACGCGATATATCGCAAGCCTTCTAATTAGAGCGTTTGATACATCGCGTTTTTCCTCTAATCAGAGGCCCGCGATATATCAAAACCCCAGATACACCTGTGCAGATTTGAAAGGAGTTCGTGCGCTCAAGCTGGGATAGTAATATCCAGATGAGGGGGAGTCTCGATTTGGGACCCTTTTCTCCGACCCGTATTCTTCCTCTGACCTCAATTCTCTTTCCTCTCTATGGGGTGCCTCTTGAGGAGGAGGCTCGAATTCGTTACCGGCTCCCCAACTCGATAATTCCGGTTTCTGACGCTCCATTCGCTCACCTGCCGCCGAGGAATAGATCGTCGAGGGCCTATGAGTAGGATCCCGATAAGGAAAGGCCGCTGTCAAGCGATCCGAAGGTTTTAGATAGGATAGGATGTCGTCTGTATCCCTATCGTATCCTTGTGGAATCTGATCCTGGTGGTGCCTCACATTATCAAATAGATAAGTTAGCTGCACACTTTGTGATTTAGAGACGGGCCATCGGTCGTAAACTTCTCCATTAGTGGACACAGGAGAAGAAGCACGCAGGTTTTCTTCCGGTGTACGGTAATGCTGGTCGTACTTGGTCAGAAATTCTTGTGCTAATTGCATATGACGGTGTAGAGCTAGCCAGGCGGCATTCAACTCCTCTAGCCCGCTCGCACCCCTGAGATGGGTAAAATAGTATCCCTAGGGTCAATAATGAAGTGAGTGGTCCGGCCAGGAACCATAGAGGCTGCTCTCTTAAGTATGGATTGCATGTCGTTAACGGTGACTCGAACTCTCAAGGCGAAACCAGGATCTAATCCAAACCGAGGCACGGGGTTTCCTGGGTCCACTCCTCTATCAATCACGTCCCGCGGATCTAGCGTTATTTTGCTCGCTATGAGAGTAACTCTACTGAAGATGGAGGACTCTTCCTCCGTCTCCCTCAAGTATTCTCGTTGAAGATCGGCCATTGGTGACATGGCATAACCTCTTCTCATTCCTTCTGATAATGGAGAAGAAACGGGAGGCGGTGGTACTTCCAAATTAGATGGGCCAGCTCCTGAATCCTCCGCTGCGGACATCGTCGCTTGGGGTTTTAAAGGCGGAGTAATCTTAAAGGAGGATCCTTCACTCAGTACCACGTTGTGCGGTGAGTTTACGGCCGTCCCAAAAGTCACTGTTACAGGGCTGGCCTGGCTGATCGGCATTGAGCGCTCTGAAGCTTTATTCGCTTGAAGCCTGACTTGCGGCGCTGAGGAAGATCCTTTAAAAAAGGCCGGATTGGAAGTCTTAACTGAAGCGGATTTCCTTGCGGTTGCTCCCGTGGATGGTTTTTTAGGTGAGATAGATCGCGATACGGATCGAGACTTAGCGTGTCGCGTTCTCCACGAAGAAGCTGAGTCAGCAGCTGATGCTGATATCACTGGCTCGTTTTCTTCTGGGCGTACTGATTTAGCAGCCGAAGCCCTGGTAGGGGCTTATAGACGGGATCTGGCAGAAGCCAGGTAGGGCGACCGGAGTATTAGATTCCTCCTGGAATGAAAAGAACCTCTAGGGACTGGAGGAGGTATCCGTTGTCTTCCTCGCAATTCCCTGAATCCAAATCTGATGAGTTCGCGAATTCCTCTAAAGGACCGGCCAGGTTGTTGACGATTTCCCAGTGTATCCACTTTGTGAGACTCCGTTGAGTTTCACGTAGGTTTATTCTTGTCAAGAACTAGCTACTGGCGAGCCCGTAGTCGAACAGTTGTGGAGAAGACCCCGTCCAGCGGTCGTGCCCAACGAACAGGATCCCGGGAGAAGACTTTCTCCCCCTTTACGGAACCTGCTCTAACCGAGTCGACGTTCAACTCGGTCAGTGCTCGAACGCTGGTATTTGGTCGAAGGAGTCTCCTAGTACGTTCAAGGTAGAGGATGCGAGAGAGAGATAATATATAATATAATAGTCGCCTAGTTCCTTTTACCCGTGCTCGGAGAGTCACGAGTCGGATAAAGGAACGAGACGAGGGTTTGAGTTAAAGTGTAGTTAGATTTCTCATCCGCTGGCAGATGACTAAGCTAAACTACCTAATCGGGACAAAACCCTAATAAATACAGATTGTACTCGAGATTCATTCAGTAAAAAGAAAAAGAAAATAGTCCATGGGTATTTTATGATGAACGAACCCTTACACTCGGCCAGACCACGGAACACACCTAACCGTGTTTTACATCCCCTCTCCACAGCACATAATATTGCACGAAAATGCTTTTTTTACTGCTGTATTGGCCCGGCACGAAGCCGTAGAATCCCCAGATCTACGGATCTGCTGCATGTGCCGCTACACCTTGGCAGTACATTCACTGACTCCACTTTGCTTGTTTCCTCCAGCTTAACTCTCAATTACCGCGCAGCTGCCGCACAGGTACGCAGGCAAGTCTTGGACTCTTTTTCTTTTACTTTACATAACACTTACTTCCTTTTTTTGTGCTCGGCTATGCGCCGCGGTGAGCCGCGATTTGCGTCGAACCAATTCAAATTTCGACTACTGGGAGACTACACCATGGTTCCGATCTCCTGAGATTTTCATGAAACTTTTGACTGGAGAGACTTCAGCCCAGCTCACTCGTCCATTAGTGCGGCTTCAAATTCCTCGAGCCTGTGCTGTCCCTTCGACATCTCTGCCCAAGTCCGCTTTTACTCGCACCCACTCGAGTAAATTTGAGAGCTGAACAGTGCATCTTTCGGCACTCCTACAACAACTACGAGAGTACGAAACAAAAAATGGAACTTGCCCGGTGGGCTGCATGACTCGTCCCGGAATGTGACAGGTAGGTAGCCTGCTTGCACACTACATTTTTTCGCGCCGCCGCCAGCACCTCCGAGCTTCTCAAGGCCATCGTCAAGAAGCCGTCCAATCCCGAGCAATCATGTCAGCATCCGAGTGGGGACTGATTGTATCAAAAGGTAGTCTCGTAAACCAGACTTTATACCGGGGCGACCGAGAAGACAATCGTTCTCGGTGACCTATATAAAGTCTGGGCTTTGATGGGGGGTAGGTCTGAGACTCGACCATCAGTGATGCTGAGCTCCAAAATGTGTGATTGAAGCCATGTTCAAGCGGTCCCCTTTGGGTCAGCGCAAATTTGTCGCGTCGCCTTCGTCTTCCCTCTGGCCGTTACCTCCCTTCTACACCCTGTAATCCATGCAATAATTAAAGAGGACCTTGATGGACGAATTAGACGCGTCGGACGCGCTCTTTCCGACCGTCAACTCAAGAGAATGGCTGGATGTCATTCTGAGGCACCGCTGCAAAGTCGCGAAAGTCCGACCATTCCAGCTGGAGCTAGGGATGAAAATTGTGCGGGGAAAGGACGTCTGGTGTATAATTGCGACGGGAATGGGCAAGACCGTTGTTCTGCAAACCGGTGCTATTGCCGCAGACGCGCGAGGAGAATGCGGGATCTGCTTAATTATTGTCCCCACAAAAGTTCTCGTGGAGCAGCAGGTGTGTAACAGGGTGTTTTTATTATTTCTTAGCAGTAAATTCAAGCCATTTCAGGCCGAGGTGGCGGCGGCCCGTGGTCTACGCGCTCTTGCGATCAATGAAGACACGGTCCGTGAAGCGGCCCTGGTCAAGCGCGACTTGTGGCTGGAATTGACGCGCGGCGACGACGTGAGGGTCGCCATAATGACGCCGCAGATGGTCCAGGGGAGGCGTATGCAGGAGCTGCTTAACTCCCCCGCCTTTGTGGACCTTGTTCGCTGGGTTTCAATCGATGAAGCGGGGCTGGTCGACCAGAAAGAAGGTGTCTTCGCAGCACCTTACCTCCGGCTTTCAATGCTCCGGGTGAAACTCAACGACTCTACCGTGTGGGTCGCCGTTACCGCCACCGCGACCACGGAACGTGCACCGATAATGGCCAGGAAGCTTGGCTTCAGACCGGGAGCATACATTGACCGGCGTTACTCAGTTAATCGGCCAAATCTCAAATATATACCACGCTTCTTCCAGCATGCTAGTACTGGCACAGAACACCTCGACCTCAGCTTCATTGTCCCACCGGACATGCAGTGCGCTGAAGACATCGAGCTTAGCGTCGTTTTTGCGCGTACAATTGGCACCGGATTCAGCATCATGGACTATCTTGACGATTTAATTCCCCGCGAAATTCCGAATCGTTCGCAGCTCATCAAGCTCTACAACGGTCTCATGACTGGTCCATATCGACGTAACCTCAAGCGGGACTTTGAATTGGGCAAGGTCCGGGTCATAGTCGTCACCGATACCGCAGCCTATGGGTTTGATGTGGCGAATGTCCGTCCAGTCGTGACCACCCAACTTGAAAAATATTACGAGGAAGCGGAGCAAAAATATGGGCGGGCGGGACGCGATGGGGAACTCGCGGAAGTGATTGCATTCGCACCGCTTTGGGTGCAAAACTTACCACCAGGCAGTGTACCTTTGACCAAGACACAACACGACGAAGAAGAGAAACGGAGCCACTTTCTGGGACCCACCCGCGCATGGTTTAACCCGACCCCGCTCTTTTGTCCTCGTCACGCCGCTCTCCATTATAACTCGGAGGCATTGCCCTTTCATGCTGTCTCCTCAGAGTGCTGTGGGCCAATTCACGATCCCGATGCCAGTAAAAATGATTTGGCACGAGTCCGGCAATGGAAAGAGCATTTTGTACGGCTTGAGGAACAGCGGGCTTCGAGAGTGGAGCGGCCGAGGACAGATGGAGCATTTCGTGTCCTCGACAAGCCTATGCGGGACTCATTAACGCACATGCTGGATCGATGGAGCCACCGAATGTGGAACCAAATTCGGCCTTCACGGGAATTACCGTGTTCTGTCTTTTTCCCTCCGTTTGTTCGGGACGCCATCCTCGACAAAGCTCATCTTTGTACAGACCTCGAGAACCTCAAGACTATCGCCAAGCGGTGGGAGTACTTCGAACAATGTGGCGCCGTCCTCCTCAAATTCCTCATCGAAAGCATGACCGGCTTTGATGAGATTTATTATGACCTGACACGCGCGGAAAGGTCAGATGTCGACGTGACCCCGCCGATGTCTGAGGAAGCTCAGAAACTGTCCCGATACACTACGGTTGCGATCCTCAAGGTCCTCTGTCGCGAAAACGGGTGCCAGGTGAGCGGTAATAAAGAGACCCTTCTCAACAATATTGTGGTACATTTTCGCAGGTAAGGATAACTACAATGACCAAATTCCTTTACTTACCGGATATTCTAGCCTGAAACAGTCTCTTCCTGGTCGGGCAGAGGCGGATCAAATCAGAAATTCACTGGCAACCGCCGCACTTTCAAACAAAACTAACTTACCCAAGGCACTTTCAAACATGACTAACTTACCTAATGTAACAGTGCCGTTGTCTAGTAAGAAACGAGCACGTAGTACAGATGCAGATGATAAAGAAAATTCACGTATATAGTTAGCGTACTACCCACGTATATAGTTCTTTCAACTAAATTTAATCACCGCTAATAAATCACGAGCTGAAAAAACAGTCCTCAAAGCGGGGCATGTGAAAAAATTCCTCAATAATAATTCCTTGATAATAGAAATTCAAAATGCGATTCTGTAAAATACATCCCAAGTTTAGGCGCCTGTAATAAACTCCCCGACATCCATCACTCCATCACAAACAGAAACCGGGTTAGCCGGAAAGTCAGGAAGTGGTCCCTCGGACAAAGGGGCAGTGGAATTATCATCCTCAATGACAGATCCTCCGCCCGCCGTGCGAGTAAGGAATATTTCCAACTGCCCATCCAATAATTTTGCGTGTCCTGCACCGAATTCATTGCTGACCTGATATGGTTGATCGCGCCCGACCTCGTACTCGAGGACATGGTGTTTGCGACAGTGAATACCAAGTCGATTGATGTCGTGAACAGTAGCGGCGTCTTTGTGTTGCTGGCCATTTTGTTTGAGGCCGAAGAGGCCTGGAAACGTTTCACGAAGTTTGCTGATGCCGGCAATATTCAGACCCACTGCCTCGGACAGGTGCTTGCTGTCGAAATCGTGGCTCTTCGAATTGAAGAGGCGCTTGATCCAAAAATTGAAATGCTCCTGGAGCAAATCAAGCTCGAGCCAATGTCCAATTCGCCCTGAAGGATTGACCAGATAATTGTTGAGGACGGCGGTGATGAGGTCCTCTGAAAACTCGTATAAAAAATTGCAGGCAAGCTCAAGCAGCTCATTTCCGTAGTTCGTCGAGCCCGCACCCCAGAAGGAGAAGCGAAGAAGCTGAACCAGCGTTAACAGGTGGCAGTTGACCAATGTAATTTTGTACTCACTTTAATGATCTCGAAAACTCTCCCAATGTCGCCCTCGGCAGTCGCCGCACAAAGTTCCATGTACCAGAATGTGACTCGCATGAAATTACACAGTGTGCTGAGTGCTTGATCACCTTTGGAGAAATTGCGTGCTGGCTGAGCACCTGCAGTATTCCTCGTTCTTTTTGCCTTCTTTTTCAGCCGGGGAGTGGGGACGTCTTAAAGATAAATAAAAACTGAATGTGAGGCACTTGAAAAAATCTGGTTTGTGAGACTTACTTGGCAAGTTGTCGTCGTCTTCTTCATTAACAACTTCAGAAGCTTCCCCGCCCCATGGTTCACCATATATTTCGTTATCGCGGGGGCTGTGACCCAATGCATCATCTGCGGCTGCAGAACACATATAACGGTCGTAGACCTTCGTCGCAAGTTCATGGAGCTGTTCAAAAGTGCAGTCACTTAATGGGCCTTCCTGGGCAGGGTCGAAGTATATTTGCAATGCGTCAAGTAATTTTGTGTGTTGTGGGGTGACTTGATTGGTTTCCTGTTCGCAAAGAAGACTTCATGGAGATTAATTTATTTTGCGCCGCACGGGGTTAAGAAACAACTTACCGGAGAGAATCGAGCACCAGTGTCTCGAAACGATCCTCGAGAATATGATGTGCTGGATAGAAGTCGCATTTTTCGTGGTTAAACTTCTCGCGTTCCAACCAGACGCAATCATGGTGTAAACCGAATGTCCCTTTGTCCAATTCTGAATACCAGTGGAGCCGAAATATTGCCTTCTGCCATGCCCATTTCAGATGCCAGAGCTGGATAATCGGAAGAGCCCATTTGTGCTGTTCAAAAGGTGTATCGCCTTTTGCGGTGTAACGAATGATTTTACGGATTCTGTCGATGCTAAGCTGATCCCCGCAAATCATAATCATCCATTTGAAAAGCATGACGGGCAGGATAAACAGTTGGCCAAAGACGAGGTTTCGGAGGACATTGGCAGCACCGACAGTCGTAGACTCGTCAATATTTGTGGGTCGCGGTGTGTGGAGTTTGGCTTTGCGAAGACGTAGGCGATGTTTCGCGAGCTGATCGCCGAAGAGTGCTTCTACAGCGGCTCGATGGCAGGACAGTGAGGGGATGTATTTAAGCCAAATGCGGAGGACTGTCCCTGCGCCAACACCACGAATGTGCGGCCAATTAATGTCCTCGTGGAGCTGCTTGACTGTTAATTTGAGACGGACTTTTTGTTCGATTTTTTCGATCAGGGGCTGACTGCGCAAAGCGCCGGGTGGGACATCTTCCAATTCTATTGCAGTCGACGCAGTCCCACTTTGGACCTCGTCTTTATGGCCTAGTGTGGGCTGCCATGCGCGCTGCATTTTGTTGACGTTGTCGAAAAGAAGGAGAAATCCGGGCCCAAGATCCTCAGAGAAGGTGCCGAGCAGCTTTAATTGGGCGTCAGAATCTGCAGCGAGGACGTGAAGTGTTGCCAAAGTTGTCTGGTAGGAGACAGCCAGGCCGAGGCGGCAAAGTAACGAAACGAGCTCCTGATTGGCATTGCAGGTAAACGCGAACAGGCCTATCAACATTGGAAAGACCAGGGCAAAGCGATAGCGGAAGTAAAGGAGGACGAGAATGGAGGCAGTGACAGCCTATGTTGTATGTTAGTCAAGACTATAGCAGCTAACGGAAATCCTACCTGCCATGGGTCACGCCGACCAATCTTACTTGCGATCGAATTCGCTGCAATAGACTCCTCAGATTCCTCTTCTTCCCCATCACTCCCGCCGTCGCGCTGCTGCTCCGCATGCTCGTGTTCTGGTTCACCGCCAGCCAAAGCAGGACTTGCAGAATGGAAAGGCAATTCCGATGCGGTGGAATCAATCTGTGCCGCGCCCGTATTGGGCAGAGGGATTGAGATTGGTGCTGTTGGAGGTGGTGCTGGAGGCTGAGCTGCTTTTTCAAGCTTAATCCGCGTGCGCGAGTTGATAGCCAGTGTCGTTCCAACTGCGAAAATAGCTGGGGCGATGGTGGCGATGGTCTCTTGGCTTTTAACCATGTCCCACGATGTCAGAACCGTATCCCAACTCAACCCCTCTGTCCCCGGCAACCGTACAAACCCATGGATTGGATCCACGAGCCTGTTTGCCTCCTTATTGGTACGCTCCAGAACAATGTTGAGAGCCCAGTTGATGAGTCCGTTTCGTGTGCTGTTTGAACCCGGAGGTATGAGATTGGAGTCCAGGCGGAGAGATGGTCGAAGGGCATAACGAGGTAATGAAAATGAGGGCTCCTCCGCAATGCCTGCGCTCCAGTGCTGGGATTTGACGTGGTGGAAAATGAGGTCCACAATGGCAACGGCGTGATGGGAAGGGTTGTCTTCTGCACCACGCAAAAAAGACGCGACAGAATTATACACACTGCTGTGCTTGTTGTACCTCCGCTCGAACAAAGCTGCCAAAAAGCTGCCGATTGTGGGGAATCCGGCTTTCCGAATAGCACGGATTACAACGAGGAGACGGTCCTCTGTTGTTACAACGGCGATTGGCCATTTAAATGCACGTCGCTGGGGACCTGAACGTGTTCCAGGGAAGAGCCCGTTGAAAAATTCTCCCGCAAACGCAATAGCTAATTTGTCCGACTCCTCCGGAGCAGATATTAATGGTGCAGAAAGAAGAGGCAGAGCAGGAATGGGGTATGGATTGGCATAATATATGTGTGGTACAGGTGTAAAAGGTGTTGGTGGCCAGCCTTGCAGATGCAGCGGTGAATAGTACTGAGTACTAGTAGGGTACGGATTTGGATGCACGAGGTTTGGTGTGCCAGGGGGGGGATTTGCGTGCTAAAGTTCGAGTCATAACCCTCGGGTGGGCGATCGGAGGGATCAGGGGTGGTCGACATGACCCACGACGCGACCGACGCGAAAGTAATTAAGCAGATGGCGCGTTGGCCTAAAGGGGACAGTGGCGGTAGCCGTCGGATCACTCATTTTCAAACTCAGCATCACTGATGGTCGAGTCTCAGACATACCCCCCATCAAATCCTAGACTAATCAAAAGGCAGTGTTGATTTGACATGTTGTCTGCGGCAGTGCAAATCTCCACATACCATTTGTCCTCTGACTTCATGGCTGAAGCGCTGGGCATTGTCGCCAGTATTCTGCAGCTCGTTGACACTGCATTGAAGGCCCGAGAATACATCGTGGGCTTCATCCATGCACCCCAGGAACAGCAGAAACTCCTCTCGGAGATGGAGAGTCTCCGACCACTACTCGAGGAACTTCAAAATTGTATCGCTGGCAACCCATTGAGTGGCAAGATTCAGCAGATGAAGACTCCACTCGCTGATTTCCAATCAACGATGAGTCAGTTCATAGAGAAGCTACGACCGGGGAACGGGCCACTGTCGAAGTTCTCGAAGCAGTTGAAATGGACATTGTGGAGCATGAAGGAGGCCAATGAATATCTCTGCAAGTTTGAACAGTTCAAATCTCTGCTTAATTCATGGCTATTACTGGATCTCTGGTCATTTCACCCATCTTCGAGCTGGAATATCGAGTATTGATTTAAATTTTCAGGGATATAGGCCAGCAGCATCGACGGGATCACAGCGGTCAGTCGTCACAGTAGGTTATGCAGGATAATCAACTCAGATTGTTGTTGTACCAGACATACTGAATTCAGTGGATTGTGTGGATTCAGGTGTCATTAATATCCAACGACGAATGGACTGTGAGTTTGCGAGAGAGAGGGAAATGTTCAATTATTAACCTTTCCTCAGCCGCAGAACGCATCCAAATCATAGACTGGCTTGCACCCATCAATTTCTTTCTGCGCCAAGTGGATATTTCACGTGGGCGACAGGCAGGAACTGGCGGATGGCTGCTTGTGGATCCACACTTTCAAGAATGGAAATACAGTGCAGGAAGAACACTTTGGTGCCATGGAATTCGTGTGTGGCTAAGGTTCTTCGTCAATGCCAAAATTAATTAATCTGAATGAACAGCGGGTGCCGGGAAAACTGTCCTTGCGTGCGCACCTTTTTTTGGATTATTCTGTGCACACTAATTCTTCTGGTCTTAGATCAATGGTTGTTGACCATCTTGCAACTGAACATCAGCACGGAAATACCGGTGTTGCTTGTATGTACCTGAACCACAAGGAGGCTGAGGATCACACTCCCTCTAAACTCCTCTCTGGTCTCTGGAGACAACTGGTGCTTGGCAAAGATATTGGCTTGATGGCAGAGAAGTTGTATCAACAACACCACGAGAAACACACCACACCATCTGTTGGTGAGGTTTTCGACGTGCTCCGCTCCACCATTGGAGGCTATTCCAGGGTCTACATCATCGTGGATGCCATGGATGAATATCCGGAGGCCCAGCGGCGCGTCCTACTGGAATATCTCGTGGTGATGGGGCCTACAGTGAACCTGATGATTACTTCACGACCTCACATCACTCCAGATGTTTGTCTTCCAAATGTTAGCTCACTGGAGATACGCGCAAATGAGGACGATATTCGCAGATATGTGGAAGGGCAAATCGAGAAGTCCTCATGGCTGTCAAAGCACGTTCAAGTCCGGTCTGATTTGCGAGAAGAAATGCTCTTAACTATCACTCACACTGTAGATGGAATGTAAGCTCCAAGGATTCATCAAAAAGGAGGCATTTAAAAATAATCTATGATCAGGTTCCTTCTTGCCAAGTTCCACATTGAATCCCTCAAAAAGAAGAGCACCATTAAGCAACTTCGAGAAGCTCTGAAAACTCTTCCAAAGGACCTAAATGACAGCTATGATAATGCGATGAAGCGAATAGAAGATCAGAATGAGGAAGAAAGAAACATTGCTCACTTAGCTCTTACTTGGGTTGCAAATGCACACAGGCCATTAAAAGTTGCAGATTTGCAAGTAGCCCTGGCAGTTGAACCTGGTACACACCAACTCGATGATGACAATCTTTTGGATATAGAGATCATTCTGTCTGTCTGTGCTGGACTAGTCATTGTGGATGAACAGCTGTCTGTAGTGCGACTTGTTCACTACACCACACAGGCATATTTTGACAGCATTCAGCCACACCGATTTCCTGATGCACAAATTGAAATAACACGTACCCTGCTCACATTCCTATCCTTTGACAATTTTGCGGATACATCCTGGGGTTACAGTGATAATCTACCCCCACTTGTCGAGTATTCTCAATATTGCCTGATGCATGCTGTGGGTCCACCTGAGGGGGTGCTGAGAAACATGATCCTGGAGTTTCTCCCTCGGGCCCTTGGTTGGAAGCAAGCAACAAGTTGGAGATGGAGCTGCCCTCCATGGGACTTTCTATCAAAACCCTCTGTATTGCCGGTGGCTGCAGCAACGAACCTCTTGGAAACAGTAAAATATCTTCTCAAAGGGGCACCATTTTCACGGCTGTCACACAGAGAAGTCCGTGTGGCATCATATTATGGCCACCTCCAGATGGTTCAATTGCTGGTGGAACATGGTGCTGATATCAATGCTCCAGCTGGAAAATATCAACCATTGCAGGCAGCAGCCCTCCAAGGTCACCTAGCTGTTGTCCAGTGGCTAATCAATAATGGTGCCGATGTCCATGCACAAGGTGGAACATATGGGAATGCATTGCAGGCATCGTCGTATTGTGGGCATGGACAAATCGTCAGGTTGCTAATTGAGAAGGGTGCCAATGTTCATATTCAAAGCAGGAGGTTCGGGAGCGCATTGCAGGCAGCGTCGCGTGGGGGCCAAGAAGAAATTGTTCAGTTTCTTATTGAGGTGGGTGCTGATGTTAACGCACAGGGTGGACACTTTGGCAATGCACTGCAGGCAGCTTCATGGTATGGCCACGAAAACATCGTCCAATTAATCATCAAGCACGGTGCCGATGTCAATGCGCGGGGTGGAGCGTATGGCAGTGCACTGAGGGCTGCATTATACAAAGGCCATAAAAATATAGTTCGTCTCCTCAGAGAGAATGGTGCCCAGGAGCCAGAACAATATGTGTATTCCGGGGACGGTGTGTACATTTTTTGTATTGCTATGCCATGAGCCGGCACTAATTCTAATGAGTAGAAGGATCATCCGATGAGGAAGCCATTGAAGAAGTGTAGAAAATTGGGAATACCCGTAACCGAATCACCAATTGAGGTTAACAAGCCGAGAAACAACATTGTTTTTTGGCGAAGTGTCTGTCTACGAGAAAATAGATTGGATTTGAACTTGAAATGGTCCTGGGCCGTTGAAAATAAAAGGAGTTGAAGGTAAAGGAGGAGGAAAGTGAAGAAAATGGACGAGCTTTATGAGTGATAAATACTAAGACATCGATAGATAGATAGATGCCTTACCTTCGATCTCTCAGCCCAAAGTCCGCTTTCAACCGCACCCACTCGAGTACACTTCAGAGCTGAATAGTACGGCTTTTGGTGCTCTTACAGCGTACAAAAAACTACAAGAATATAAAAAAGAAATAACGGAACTCCGGTGGGTCGTGTCTTTTCTCTACTCTCTGCTACCCACACAGGTTACAGCAGTGCTCAGCAAGCGTAATAACCAATACCGTGGATGACTCGTCCCGGATTCGAACCGATGCCCTGCTTCCATATTAGATTCTTCCGTGAGTGAGAGCAGGTGCGGACCGTCTGCCACGAGTCTTGTTCTTGCTAGTTGCTACCAGTCGCAACTGAATATGTCGTAGGCGTCTCTGGTGACAACATTAAAAACAAACACTGATCCGGCATGGATATAAAATCCCCTACAATTGTTGAACCACGCAGCTGATTGGGTGTAGAAAAGCAAGAAAAAATGTCTCGTCCATTCATGACTTGTCCCGGAATCGAACCGGTGTCCTGCTTACAAGTGGCATTTCGCCTATTTATTGAGAGCAGGCGCGGACCATCTGCCACGAATCTTGTTCTTGTTATAGTAACGCGTAGCTGAATATATCAGAAGAGCTCTGGATCCGGTGACAAAATTATTAAAAAACAAATACTTGCTATGCCTGTTGAACCACGCAGTAGATGGGCCTGTACACCTTCTCCCAAGAAGAAAGGCTGGAATACCGTTACTTGACTCGTCCCGGAATCAAACTGGTGGCCTGCTTGGACTCCATTTATTTGGCTGCAGGTGCGGACCATCTGCCACAGCAAGTTGCAACTGAATATGACGGAATTAAAAAAACTTCACCCGGCACCTTACTGTACACATATTCTTATATTTTACAGAGCACAGTACCATCTACTATGAGTCCTATGTGTGGAATATGGACCAGTTTATGGTTCCTTCATAATGACTCGTCCCGGGTTCGAACCGGTGCACCGCTTGCACAACAGCTATGTTCATCTATTGAGAGCAGGTGTGGACCACCGCCACGAGTCTTCTTGCTACCAGTTGTACTTAAACATCATCCATTGCTATCTGAATTTTTCTACGAGTGATGAAAAAAAAAACCGATGGTGCTTTCAACAATGACCCATCCCTGAATCGAACCGGTGCTCTGCTTGCAGACCTTCAGCTTCAACAAGAATTGTAATTGACAGCAGGTGCGGACCATCCGCCATGAGTCTGATCCTTGCTACCAGTTGCACCTGAATACATTGTATTACAGGTGTCTCTGCGACGGACTTGAAAACAGACGCTTGACCCAGTGCCTGACTGTATATGTTCTTATTTTTTACAGACAATTGCGGGCTGTCAGCTACGATCCTCTGATCGTTGAACCGAACGGCTGAATGGGTGTGCTAAAAAGAAAAGAAGAAACAGAAGAAGAAAAAAAATTGTCAACGAACAATGTATGACTGTCCCGGATTCAAACTGGGGCTGCTTGTAGAGCTCAGTCAATAAGTATCTGTTGATGGCGGGTGCAGACCGCCACGAGTCTTGTTCTCACTATGAATTCTTTCAAGCTTTGAGTGATGAAAAAAAAACTGACACTGCTTTCGACAATGACTCGTCTAGGATTCGAACCAGTGCCCTGCTTGCAACATGAGGTTATCTTGATTGACAGCAGGTGCGGACCACCCCACAAGTCTTATTCTTGTTACAAGCTGTACTTGACATCATCCATTGCTATCTGAATTTTTCTATATGAGGGATGAACAAAAAAAGCTTCAAATTCTTACGCATGATGTCTCGTCTCGGATTCAAACCGGTGCCCTGCTTACAATTTTGATCACTGCGAAGCGACATATATTCACGCAGGTGTGGACCACTGCCACGAGTCTTGTTCTTGCTATAAGGTGTAGCTGCATATGGCGCAGGAGCTCTGGGTTGAAATCAAAAACAAAAGAAAAATTGTCTTCGTAATGACTAGGACTCGTCCCAGAATCGAACTGGGGCCTGCTTGTAGATTCTTACATCGCGAATTGAGAGCAGGTGCGAACCACCACCACGAGTCTGATCCTTGCTACCAGTTGCACTTGAATACATTGTATTACAGGTGTCTCTGCGACGGAATTAAAAACAGACACTTGACTCAGTGCCCGACTGTATATGTTCTTATTTTTTACAGACAATTGCGGGCTGTCAGCTACGAGTCCTCTGATTGTTGAACCGAACGGTTGAATGGGTGTGCTAAAAAGAAAAGAAGAAAGAAAAAGAAAATTATCAACGAACAATGTATGACTCGTCCCGGATTCGAACTGGGCCTGCTTGTAGAGCTCCATCAATACGTATCTATTGATAGCAGGTGCGGACCACCGCCACGAGTCTTGTTCTCACTATGAATTCCTTTCAAGTTCTAAGTGATGAAAAAAAAACTGATGCTGCTTTCAAAAATGACCCATCCCGGATTCGAACCAGGGGCCTGCTTGCAATTGCGATTAACCTCCACTGACAGCAGGTGCGGACCATCCGCCACGAGTCTTGTTCTTACTATAAGTTGTAGCTGCATATGGCGCAGGAGCTCTGGATCGAAATTAAAAACACAAAGACCTTCGTAATGACTCGTCCCGGATTCGAACCGGTGCTCTGCTTGCAGATCTTGAAAAAATTATAATTGACAGCAGGTGCGGACCATCGCCACGAGTCTAGTTCTCGCTATGAGTCGTACGTGAACATTATCCATTGAGATCTGCTCGAGTGATGAATCGAGCGATGAAAAAAAAAGCTAATCCATCATCATTTATGACCCATCCCGGAATCGAACCGGCGCTCTGCTTGCAATCTCGACGATTATAACTGACAGCAGGTGCAGACCATCTGCAACGAGTCTTGCTATAAGGCATAGCTGAATATATTATAGGTGTCTTCTGGACAGAATTAAAACAAAAACACACAGCGAAGACTCGTGATAGTGACAATCTGGTGCGAGAGAACTAGAACGAGAACGTGGATGCCGAGCTGAGAGGTCTTGCGCACGAGGAGAAAAGGCCCAGTTCCGTGCTGCCGAAGTAAATCAAACAGAAATAGAATCAATTCAAGTGCGAAAATAGATGGCTGAGACGAAAATAGCCCAGCAAAAATAGACAGAGCATGTGGTTGAAAATAGCCAAATGGATGGCAGATGGATGATAATCAGAGGATGTTAATAGCCTGTTCAATGGGCAGACCCGAGTGAGTGGGCCAGCACAGAACTTTAAAGACTAGGCCAGTCAGGAGGACAGGTCCACTCGGAGTCGACGAAGCGAGGATTAGAGTTCAAGTTCGGATCCTTGGCTTGCGTTGGCGAGTACGAGAGCAGCACTTACGTACAGTGGCCGTACTACCCCTCCATAGCACGACGGACGCTTGAGCTCATGGTGGTCGAAGACGAAAAAGCAAAAGAGAATGGCGCCAACCCGATGCCGACATGCCGAAGTTGAACCAGACTAAAAATAACGCACCCCTCTTCCTCCGATCGCGAAGTGAAAATTTGGATTACCGGATGACTGAATGAATGAGGGTTGGGGCTTTGGCGGCGTTATGCGCTGGCACGCGGCTCCACGCTCGCCCTTTCCCTCTTCTACTTCTCGCCTTCGTTCAACTCCTGCCGCTGCATTCCGTCCGACTCTCGTTTTGGTGGCGATATTGGGTTCAATCGCTGGTATCCAAGACACGCAACGCCTTTCTTCGAGAAGCAGAACACGAGAAGCCGGCATTAAATATTTTTAATCCTCAAGAACGCCGAACGGCACGATGAAATCCACTCTCGCTCGGGTTGTTACTATGGGCGCACTACTGCTCGGGGCACAAGCGCTGGACCGGACCACCGAGGCGGGCGAGGCGGCGATTGACGGTGTGTGCCTCGCTTTTCTTCTCTGCCTCCCCTTTCCTCGCCTTTTCCCTCGCTATCTTCTCTTCTTTCCATCTACTATACACCAACAGAAACTTACTGGGATACCACGCACAGACCCCGTAACCGAATGCACGCCCTACTCCTACCCGCCCGTCGCAGCCGCCGTCGCCGGTGGACAGTTCCCGCCCATCTGGATGCCTGTCACGAGCGTCCCCGCGAACGATACGGAAGGGAGGGCCAAGTTCCTGGCGATGAACGCGAGCGTGCCGGCGATTTCGCCGAAGGTGCGTCCCTTTTCCTTGATTCCTTTGTCAGAGGGAGTTCCTGTGCCCCGTCCTTCCCATTTCGTTTTGTATTCTTTCCACAGCGCTGACGCGCACGCAGGGCACCATGGCGGGCGACTTCTCCAACTTCACGCCCACGTACCCAGCAACGGACCCCGACTGCTGGTGGACCTATCATCAGTGCGTTACGCCGAAGGTGGGGAATTTGAGTGCGGATGTAGCGAGTGTGCCGGAGGTAAGTTGCCCGAGCTGGTTTCGCGTTTCTTTCCCATTCCCATTCACCTCTCCCTCCTTGTTTTCTGTGTTCACCACACATACTTTATTCCTCCTACTCCCTCGCTGACCCTCCCCTCACCACCAGCCCCGCACCCTCGGCTACGGCTTCGACGACGGGCCGAACTGCTCGCACAATGCGTTTTACGATTATTTGAATGAGCGGGGGCAAAGGCTAGTGAGTAGGTTTTTTTCTTTCTCTTCTTCTCTTCCATTCATTTTCCGCTTCCCTCCCATGTGTTCCCGCCACAACTGTTCTCCTCCCTCACCACTACTCAATATCATTCCTTTTCCTTTTCTCCTTTCTTACTTTATTTCTTCGTTTTTTCACTGATGATAGTTTGTCAGCATGTTCTATATCGGCTCAAACGTGCTCGACTGGCCGCTCGAGGCACAGCGGCGGTGGTGGACGGGCATGAGGTCTGTGTGCGTGAGTACCCCTTTTTTCTTTTTTTTTCTTTTTTTTTTCTTCCTTTTCTTGTGATTTGTGGGTTTTTTTTGGGGTTGTGGATCTTTTTCATGGATGCGAGACTATGAAGCCCGAGTCCGCGTGCGGGAGCTCGTCGAGTCGTATAGCATAGCAGTGGACGCGAGCGTGTCACACCACCGCGTCTCGGCTCAGTGATTCGCACGCCAAGACTTTATGCTTTGCTCTTCCTGCCACTTTCTGCTCTTCTCGCCCCATCGACGAGGCATCCAGCAGAGCTGGACCTGGAAGCTGGCGACTTGTACCTTTATCTGCGCCTGGGAGATGGCTTTCTGGTGGATGTGCAGCCCAGCGACGCCGACTTGGTTGGCGATGCAGCTCACCCCGGGCCACCATGGTCTCTGGTGGTCCTCGTAGCCTCGTTTCGAAGGACGGAGCCCCAATTCAGAATGTTCCCGTCGATGCTCTCGTCATATCTCATCCACACCGGTGCACGTCTTGGAAGACGAGCGCTTCTGGTGCTGGAGCCGGGCGCATTCTCATGGATTGTGCTTGGAATTGGCGGATGAAATGGATGGACTTGGAGCCGTGGTCGAGTTGAAGGCGTCTGAGTCGTCGAGTCGTTGGGCCAGCTGGGTGGAGGCTGTATCGGCTTGGACGATGGCGCGCTGTCGCTGATGCTGGCCCGCGCCTTTGAGGGCGGGCGTCCGCTATGGGCCCGGGAGCCTTCACCGCGTCTTCCCTTAGTTCTCGCTATTTTCTGCCTTTCTTTCTTGTGTATCCGCGTTCCCCATGCTCTTTTTTCTGTGTCCGCATTTCCTACTACTCGCAATGCTAACCCACGTTCGCAGACACATGGTCCCACCGGTACATGACGTCCTTCACCAACGAGGGCGCGTTCGGCGAGCTGTGGTATACGCTCAAGGCGATCAAGCTAGTGACAGGGGTGACGCCGCGGTGTTGGCGGGTGCGTGCCGATTTGCTTTGTTCTTTTTTTGTGTCTGTTCGTCGAGGCGGGAGATGGGGAGAAAGGGGAAGAAGGGGAGGCGCATGCTGGTGGGGAGAGGGATAGTGGGCTGGGTGACGCCGCCGGTGCGCTGCAGCGGTGTGTGGAACGACGGCGCGCCCTCGCTCCCGTTGCGGTACCCTCAAGCGCGGGCTGAGTGGGGTCCGCGCTCATACGTCCATGCACCCCTCCTCCCCCCACTATTTCTGTGCGTGGCGTGGCGGTTGCTCGCTGCGGACGCGAGGACTTTGGGGCTTGCTTGTGTTTTCGTGGAGGATACTCGCGAGTCCGCTCGTCGGGGAAGTGAATGTGGATGTGCTGTGATGCGCGGTGGGTGTACGCGGGGTGCTCTCCTGCGCGTACACGGGGCGCTAGCGCAGTCCCGGATGCCGGGATGCGTAGATGTCCCTCGAGTGGGCGAGGATGAAGGGCCTGCGCTCAGTTGTGGTCGGCTCGAGGAGAGGGAAGGGGAAGCGTCGTTTTGCAGCCCCTCCTCCTTCGCTCATGTCGAGTCGACTGCCGGCCTCTGCATACGCCTCGGCTTTTTCTCCCCTCCTTCCCCTTCCCCTCCCCTCCTTCTCCTTCCCCTCCCCTCCTTCTCCTTCCCCTCCCTCCTTCCCCTTCCCCTCCCTTCCCCTCTCCTCCTCCCTTCCTCCCCCTGCCTTTTCGCTTTTCTGATTTACCTTGACAGCCCCCCTTCGGCGACGTCGACGACCGCATCCGCTACATCGCGGCGCAGCTCGGGCTCGAGACGGTGCTTTGGAAGTATGATTCGAATGATTGGAAGGTGTGTTTTGTTGCTTGTGGTTTATTTTTCTCTTTTGGGCGAAGATGGGGAGAAATGAGTGTGCTCTCGCCCGCGATCGCGTCTCTCGCGTACTCGGATCTTCGCTCGTGCTTGTGCCTTCGCTCGTGTGCAGCGTTGGGTGCTGGCTGCTGGAGATGCGTCGGGTGGGAGAGGATGCAGGCGCGGGTGGGTGGGCACGCTGGCGCGCCCGGGGGGCGGATAGATGAGAGTGAGAACGGGTCAGGCTGGGCGATGGCTGGGGAAGGAGCTGTAAGCGTCACCGATGGGCATGTGCGGCGGCTCGGAGGCGGGGAGGGCCGCGATAGATGGGATGCGATAGCTATGAGCCGGTGCAAGCGCATGCGGACGGGCCTGGCGCGCGTCGCGCCGTGGGGATGTAGATCCGCAAGTCTGCTGCACCCGACTCGGGAATAGAAGGCAGCTACCTACTGCGAGTCGGCGCCGTCGCTCTCCCTCCTCCCTGGCTCCTCCTATTGCCCCTCAACCCTTCCTTCCACTTGATCACACAAATCCACCCTCCGCGTATGGACCCCGAGCTAACACGTTTCAGGTGGGCACGAACGGCGTGACGACGGCCACGGTGCAGGCGAACTACAACGCGCTGATTGCGAATGTGAGCGCGGGGACGTTTGATACGGTGCGTGTTTCTGTCTTCCTCCTTTTGACCTTGGTCTGCGCTCTCGGCGGGTGGAAGCGGTGGAAGCAGTGGATGAGGAGGATAGGTGTCTCTCTGCGTGTGACCGGCGCACTGCAAGGATGCTGGACCTGGAGGAGCTCAAACAAGAGAAACAAGGGAACTGACACTCTTTCCGCAGGTCGGCGCGATCATGCTCACGCACGAGCTGAACAACTACACGATGCAGGCAGCGATCGATAATTACCCGGCACTGGCGAAGGCGTTTGATGTGCGTTTCTTCTCTTCCTTCCTTCGCTGTATTCTCCATCTCCCCGAGCCCGTGTCCTTCCCCCACATCTTCCTCGCCACACCCCGCTAATCGTCATTACCTCCACTCCCCACCTTTGCATCTCCATTCTCCGACCGCAGCCAATCTGGCATCCGTACTGCATTAGTACTATCACCCTCTCCTTCGCTTCCCTATACCTCTGCCTCCGCGACCGACACCATCCCGTCCTCCCCTGTCGTCACCCATGATTCCTCTTCCCTGCACCTTCTTTCTTCCTTGGCTCGACGTTTGGCTGACCCTTCTGCTCTTGCAGCACATCGTCCCGATCGCGGTTGCGCAGAACCGGACGCAGCCGTACGTGGAGAGCAACTATACGATGCAGTCGTTTGCGCAGTGTGCGTTTCTTTGCTTCTTTTACTTTTCTTTATTCTTTGCTGACCTCCCGCAATAGACATCTCCAACCATTCCGCCACGACGTCGCTCGGCAACGGCACCGGCTCTGGCTCGGGCAAGGCAAGCCAGGCGACTGGGAACAGTGCAGGCGTCCGGCTCCGCGTACCATCGAGTGCAAGCGTGCTGGGGCTCGTACTTGCGGTGCTCGGCACGGTGCTGTCCGCTTGATACTGAATCCCTGCTCTGATACCAAATTTGAAAACCAAAAACCGCTCGGCGGATGGACCGATAGCTTACTGTATCTACTTCGCCACGGACCTTTATACTGTATCATTTCTTTTCCCTTCCCTTCGTTTTTGCATCCTTCTTCCCGCTTCCCCTCTCTGCATACCTCCCTTGTCTATAAGGACGTGTCAATACTTAATTTTTCTTTGCATCCGGATTTTGGGACGTCAAAAATTACACAGAAAAAAATTGGGTTATCTGGGGACATTATACGTGTCACCTCCGTCCTTTATTGGGACTCGACTGTGCAAACTTTCGAAGCTGGAAGTGAATCGAGATGAAGATGATGCCATCAATGTGGATTTCCTAGAATGGATGTTCCAGCATTGCTACGTCCCTCCACCACCACTCTAACGTCTGCACGTAGACAAACCAAAACTCAGCGGTGTGTACACAAATTCAATACTTTCATACCAATGTTGATCCCCTGCAGCTTGCCCATGCTCAGGGTACTCACAGCAGATCGTGCACGGCGGGAGGCTGAGCTAGCCCAAGAGCGGCTTGATTCCTACGAGCCCCCAATTTTGATGCTCCCGAACGAAATCACACTGGAGATTTTCATACGCTTCCTGCCAATATACCCCTCTGCCCGCCGCTTACCGGTCTCCTCTCACCGACGCTTCTGACACACATTTGTCGGAGATGGCGGGAGATAGCGCTGGGCACCCCCGAGCTTTGGAGGGCCATTCGATTCTCTCACAATCATGATATTCCCTTCAAACGACAAGTCGACATAGCCGACCTTTGGCTCCGAAGGTGTCCCTACTCATCACTTTCTGTCCACATCGACGACCCTGTGTATAATTGGCCTGAAGTATTTGCGAAAATCCTCTCTCACCGCGCGCGGTGGGAATACATCAAGTTCGACCTTTTCGTGTCCCATTTCCCCACCATTGCAGGCCCGATGCCTTTGCTCCGCCAGCTGGACTTGATGTTTATAAATGATGGTGTTGAGGATCCCGCTTTATTTCCTGCCTCTTGCGAACTCCCTCTGTTGCGCACGGCGATTCTCCACCACAGCGCCCCCGCGAAAATAATATTACCCTGGGCGCAGCTAACTTCGCTCATTCTGAACGGGTTGTATCCGCGCGACTGTGTGCCGATCTCGCAACAGACACCGAATCTGGAGCATTGCGAGCTGGGCCTTGTCGACGAAAAAGGCGATCTACCAGATATCGTGCTTCCATGCTTGCGGGTATTTACCTTGAGGCAGAAATCCCTCCCGGAGATCCATTATCTCCACACCATCATTGCCCCTGCGCTCCAGAATCTCGAAATCCCGGAGTCATTTCTTGAGTCGAACCAGATTGACGCGCTGACGTTGTTTATATCGAAATCCGGCTGCAAGCTACGGGAGGTGCGCATCACGGGCCGAAGATGGATAGAAAAAGATGCGTACCGCGCGGCATTTCCGTCGATTCAGATGTTCTCATTTGACAATGAAATTGCGGAATGAAGCTTGGACGTCGTCTCGGGAATCCTGTAGGAGTATTCGCGCTTCTTTTTTCTTATTCGTGCTCATGTTTTGACAGCGAATTCCAATTCCAATGAAATGTGTCGAATACTAATGCAGTCCGGGGACATGGCCTCCTCCCCTCTCTTCCCTCGGCGGGAATCTTCGGTTACCCCACAATACCACCTGCTGCTCGGATTCAACCCAGTCGAAGGCAACAGCGCGGGTATCCGGCTCCGCGTGTTGTCCGGTTGTACTTCTCCTAGATCCTTTCGTACCCGCAAGATTTTACATGTGTCGTAGCTCTCTTTCCTCCCGCGCATCCCTTTTTTCCTCTTACCCGCCGTATGTTGTATTATTCATATTAGCAGACTCGAATGCATGATGCAGTTTCAAATACGTAACCTGCGAACGTGAAACAACCAGCCTTCAGATCTCCATAATCCACTATTCAGTCCCCAGAACCCTGGAGGAATTGCCAAGGCCAAAATCCGCTCACTGGATAATGAAATAATTCAACGTAATATATACTTTGGCTTGTTTGAAACCTAAGAACATACGCAGAAATACTGCAAATAGCCTCGCTGGCACAGTTAAGTACTCAAGTACGGTTAGGATGCGCCACGCCAGAGCTTCGGTCTCTCAGCAAGAACCCAGTAACAATGAGACGGAATCTAAACTCGTTAAACTAGGAATACTATCTATATAAACGTAATCCAGGAAACAAAGTCAACCGAGGAGTTTAGTATGTCCAACTTGAACTAACGTTCGATGTGCAGTCAGGCTGGATTCGAGCCTGATGTAATATACCAACCTATAACAACCAAAAGTCTTCGCAGATCGGAGGATAGCTATACACTGATATGTGCGACAGAACGAACCGCCTTGACACTGGCCCGCAATGAACGAAGGCCGTAGCGAGTGTGTCCAGCTCAAACTCGATCTCTCTGCCACGCAATGCACCGTGAAATAAAAAGGACTTCAGAAAAGGCATATATACATGGATCCTGACGTTCGGATGTACCTAATTTGAACTGAATGCAGGTGAGATTCCCAATGTGTTTTGGTCTAGCCTGCGCACAGAAAGGCGATGCGTTGGAAGGCAACAAAAAAGGTCGAATGCACATACTGATTGAGAAAGCTAATTGTCCAGAAAGTCCATATCTTCTCCCTCACCGCTTCGCCGGCATACCAGCTCCGAAGGGACACCTGCGAATGTGGAATGCTTGAGATACGAGTCCTTGTAATCGATATCGTTTCGCCAGTGATGCACAGTTTCTCCAGCCCGCATCCCGACTTCACATAAACAATGCCAGTCCATCAATGGGCTCTCCCCAAGGAATTCTTCCAGAATTTGGAGACTGCGCAAAGCGGGAACGACAAAGGTACAGTATCGAGATAGCCGGATTCCGGTGTCGGTGTCTGTGTCTTCAAGGTCAACGATTCCAGGTGGGGAAGCGTGATATCAGGAATTTCATGGCTCGGGCCATAAACGGGGTAGAGTCCCAGGTTGCAATGCACGAGATTGGAGGTCTGCCGTAGGATTGGAATGAATTCCCGCGGGAGCACACGCTTTAACGTCAACGAAGTCAATTGCGCCCACGGCAATACGACCAGGAGGTAGCAACATCATTGAGAATGACCTGCGGAGCAGGGGCAGCTCAAGAAGCACAGCCTTAACAACATAGGTAGTGTCCGCGAATTCGCGAACTTCGAAATCCAGGTGGCGGAGCAGAGGCATCGGACCGGCAATGGTGGGAGGAAGGGATAAGGAAGGCAGAGTTTTAGGTACTCCCAACGCTCGCGGTGAGGGAAGACTGCGTCAAAAACGGAGTCAAGAACTGCATCTTCACTATCTTCATTTACATAGACAGAGAGCGGACATCTCCCGGATCTGCTGAGCCAGACGTCACAATATCAGCTCGCCGTCCGAAAGGAATGTCGTCGGGCGCATCCAAAACGCAATTGCCCTCCAGAGCGCATGGATACCAGCGCTATTTCCCGCATCTGCGGCAAATTTGCGTCAGGAGATTTGGGGAAGAACTCCGGTAAGTGGCGGCAGAGGGGTAGTTTGGAAGGAAATGCAGGAAGATCTCGGATATAATCTCGTTCGGCAACGTCAGAACGGGATACTTGTAGTCGTCGAGCGGTTTCTCCGCTAGCGCTTTCTCAGTTCGCAATGCAGCAAGTGAGCGTTCAAGGTGCTCAATCCGCGCTGCGAGAGCTGCAATGCGGGCACGATCTGCAGCAAGCTTGCTCATTCCGCGGTCAGTGACTTCTTCCGCAAAATACGGTAAGGGATTTGGGCCAGAGACCTAGCAGGATATCAGCAAAACCTATGAAGTACAGAAGGCTTCGAACCCGGTTTTTTCAGGAAGGAGAGGGAAGGAGCAAGCCAGCTCGGGATGGCCCAACTCGGAAGTGCAGAGGATTTACAGGCCGTATCTGTCAAGGAAGAGTTACCGCAATTCGAGAGTACTAGAAGGAGCAGGGGAACGACGACTCACTGGCGTCCTCAGGCTTGAGGTCAAGAGCAAGGTCAAGAGAAGAGACGTTCGACACTGCCACCACTGGTCCGATCACATCAACGAGGACCGGCCCGGTGGACCGGGCCGTGACCTGTGTTGAACGAATTCCAATATTTACGCCAACAAGCCTTGGAACGGTACGCAAGTAGAAAGCTACACCAATGTCTCAAGATCTCAAGACTGAAATTGTATTCAGCTCCCCGCGCACTCATCTCTTGTGCAGCCTCGAACTCCCTTGACCGTGACTTCGTCTCTGACAGTGCCTGCTTCAGTCTCGGCGAGTGAGAGAGAAAAGAAAAAGAAACCAAGCAACTCCTAGCGCATTACTCGTCCCAGATTCGAACCGTGTGCCTGCTTGTGGTCGGATTTCATACTTCATTTGGAGCAAGTGCGGACCGAGGGTTGTGGCTTTGGCGGCGTTATGTGCTGGCAGGCGGCTCCACACGCTCGGTCTTTCCCTTCTCCAAGTTCTCCTTCTCGCCTTCGTTCCGAGAGTGCACTCACTCCTTCCAATTTGTTCTCAGTGGCGATATCGAAGGACTGCGTCAATCGCGAATATTCAAAAGACGAGCAACGCCTTTCCTCGAGAACCACAACGCAAGACGTCGGTCTTGAATATTTTTAATCCTCAAGAACGCCGAACGACGCTATGAAATCCACTCTCGCTCGGGTTGTCGCTGCTGCTCGGGGCGCAAGCGCTGGGCCGCACCACCGAGGCGGGCGAGGCGGCGATTAATGGTGTGTGCCTCGTCCTTTCCCTATTCTCACCTCCTCGCCATCCTCCTATACCACTGCAATATGGAAGAGACGAGCAAACTGATAAAATGCACAGACCCCACAACTAAATGCACACCCTACTCCTACGCGCCCGTCGCAGCCGCCGTCGCCGGCGGGCAGTTCCCGCCCCACCTGGCAGCCCGTTGCGAGCGTCCCCGCGAACGATACCGAAGGGAGGGCGAAGTTCCTGGCGATGAACGCGAGCGTGCCGGCGATTTCGCCGAAGGTGCGTGTGACTCTGCCTCTCTTTTTCGCTTTCTTCCGTGGGCGACGGAGGGAGCCCATCTTT
The DNA here is from genome assembly GCA_029378395.1 of Mycena leptocephala. Lineage (NCBI taxonomy): Eukaryota > Fungi > Basidiomycota > Agaricomycetes > Agaricales > Mycenaceae > Mycena > Mycena leptocephala. Next base: position 92,529 of record JARJLF010000800.1, read on the forward strand.
GCGCCGCATCCATCCCATCTCATATTTCATTTGCGACGGCTCGCTGGCGCGCGCTCAGGGCACTATGGCCCAGGTGGGCGACTTCTCCAACTTCACGCCATCCTACTAGTACCCGACAACGGACCCCGACTGCTGGTGGACCTACCATCAGTGCGTGGCGCCTAGTCTCTCGTAGACAGACGCTACAACAGTTTTGGTGCTCGTGCCTCGCATGTTGTACGTGACGTCGAAGGTGGGGAACTTGAGTGTGGATGTGGCGAGGTAAGTTTCTCTAGCTGGTTTCGCATTTCTTTCGGTTTCCCGTTTGCCACGAGCCTTGCAACTCTTCCGACGACGGGCCGAACTGCTCGCACAATGCGTTTTACGATTATTTGAGCGGGAGCAGAAGGCTAGTGAGTGGTGTTTTGTTCTTTCTCTTCTTCTCGTTCCATTCATTTGCCGCTTCCCTCCCATGTGTTCCTGCCCACAACGTGTTCTCCTCCCATCACCAACTACAGTCTCAAACTAGGAAGCCCAACACAACGTAGCAGCGCAACACTAAGCCTTTGAGACTTCCGACTAGGTCCCAAATTTATACGAACATAGTAGGGTATCGTATTGTCCTGCCCACAAAAGGATTTGTCCGAAAGGCTGATGTGAAGCCCTCAAAATTGCGATGTTTGTGGCTGCATTTCACAGCGTCTGCCTCGTTCTCAAGAACTACTCAATGTTGCTCCGGAAGGTAAATTGTTCCATGGACTCGATATCAATCCGATCCAGAATACAATTTGGACCGAGTGATTTGCGCGAGATTTGGCTCACATATCCATGAAACAGCCTGATCGTTGCGCTTCCTAGTTTGAGACTGTACTCAATATTTCTTTCCTTTTCCTCTTTCTTAAATCTTTCTCGTTTATCGTTTATTTTTTCTATTTCCTCTTTGCTAATTTACAATTCAAAGCGATGTTCTACATCGGCTCGAACGTGCTCGACTGGCCGCTCGAGGCGCAGCACGCGGTGGCATGAGGTGTGTGTGCGTGAGTGACTTTTTTTCTTTTTTTTTGGGGTGTTTCGTTTTTTTTTGGAGGGGTGGGCGTTTATTTCGTGGATTACGGGGTGGTGTGAAGCGTTCGGAGTCGGAGCAGTGGACGCGAGCGCATCACACCACCGCGTCTCGGCTGGATCGGCAAGATTCGCACGCCAAGACTTTATTCTGCTTGCTTTCTGCCACCTTCTGCGACGACCGTGCACGATCCTAGACTCGAACCAGTCGCTATTGGGGGAACCGGTGTAAGTTGATGACAGTTGATCAACACACCGGTAAAATAGCACTGATTGAACGACTGTCTTCGATCTCTTGAGGGATTGGACTGGTTCGAGTCTAGCACGATCCTTCGTCTTTGGATATGCGCCATGGATACTACACCCGGTCGCAGAACTTCCGTGTAGCTCTTTCTGCTTGTGGCTCGTTGCGCTCAGCACTCTCTGCAAGTTCTGTTGGTGGCCCGGGCTCGAGGTGTCCATTTGCTTCTGCCCGTGGCTCGAGGTGTGCTGTGCTCGGTGTCGCGTAGAAAACCGTGACCACGCACGCTGGAGTTCTGAAGGTGGCGGCGTGCGCTTCTGTTTGTGCTCGGGCGCGGTTCTCATGAGCATCGTGCTCGGAATGGGCTGGATGGGTTGGATGGATTTGGAGCCATATCGTACTCAGACTGGGCTCGATGGACTCGGAGCCGTGGTCATTGAAGCCGTCTGAGCCGTCGAGCCGTCGAGTCATTGGGGCAGCTTTGGCTTGGACTTTGGAGTTTGGATGGGGGCACGCTGTCGCTGATGCTGGCCCGAGTCTTTGAGGTGTGCGTCCGCGATGGGCCTAGGGGTGCCTTCGCCGTGTCCTCTTTCTTTCTTTCTTTCTCGCTATCTTTACTTTCGATTCTCCGACTTTCTTTTTACTGTCAATTCTTCTCTATTCGCGTTCCCTCCGCTCACCCCTCCCCCCTTTCAGACACCTGGCCACACCGGTACATGACCTCCTTCACCAACGAGGGCGCGTTCGGCGAGCTGTGGTATACGCTCAAGGCGATCAAGCTGGTGACGGGGCGAGCAGAGGCGCATGCTGAGGGGGAGAGGGACGGTGGGGCGCACCAGGGGATGTGTAGCTGGGTGACGCCGCCGGTGCGCTGCAGCGGTATGTGAAACGACGACGCGCCCTCGCTCCCGTTGCGGTACCCTCAAGCGCGGAGTAAGCAGGGTCCGCGCTCATGCGTCCATGCACCTCTCCTCCCCCCACTGTTTCTGTGCGTGGCGTGGCGGTGGCTCGCAGCGGACGCGAGGACTTTGGGGCTTGCTTGTGTTTTCGTCGAGGACGCTCGCGAGTCCGCTCGTCGGGGAAGCTAAGCCGGCGTGGATGTGATGCGTGGGGGGGTGTACGCCCGGATCGAGCGATGCGTACAAGGGGCGCTAGCGTGGTCCCGGACGCCGGGATGCGTACACTTCGGGGTGGGAGGACAAGGATGAAGTCTGGGGCAGCGCTCAGATGCGGCGGTCGCGGCTGGGCGCGTGGTTCTGGTCGGCTTGCTCACCCTCGGAAGGAGAAGGAAGCTGAAGCGTGATCATCCACCTCCTCCTTCGCTTATGTCGAGTCGCCGCCGGCCTCTGCATACGCCTCTCCTTCCCCTCCCCTCCCCTCCCCTCCGTTCCTCTTCTCCTTCTTCCCTCTCGCTCCCTCTTCTTGCTCACTGACGACTCGATCGCTAACCGACGTCTCACCAGCCCCCTTCGGCGACGTCGACGACCGCATCCGCTACACCGCGGCGCAGCTCGGGCTCGAGACGGTGCTGTGGAAGTATGATTCGAATGATTGGAAGGTGGGTTTTGTGTCCTTCCTTCTGTCTTTTTTTTTTTTCTTTTTTTGGGCGAAGATGGGAGGAATGTGCTCTCGCCCGCGATCGTGTGCGGCGTTGGCTGTTGAAGATGCGTCGAGTGAGGATGCAGGCGCAGGTGGGTGGGCGCGCTGGCGTGCCCGAGGGGCGGGTAGATGAGAGTGAGAGCGGGTCAGGCTTGGCGATGGCTGGGGAAGGAGCTGTAGGCGTCGCCGATGGGCATGTGCGGCGGCTCGGAGGCGGGGAGGGCCACGATAGATGGGATGCGATAGCTATCAGCCGGTGCAAGCGCAGGCGGACGGGCCTGGCGCGCGCCGCGTCGCGGGGATGTAGACCCACAAGTCTGCTGCGTCCGCTCGGGAATAGAAGGCAGCTACCTACTGCGAGTCGGCGCCGTCGCTCTCCCTCCTCCCTAGCTCCTCCTTCTATTGCCCCTCAACCTTTCCTTCCACCTTGATCACCACAAATCCACCCTCCGCGTATGGACCCCGAGCTAACACGTTTCAGGTGGGCACGAACGGTGTGACGACGGCCACGGTGCAGGCGAACTACAACGCGCTGATTGCGAATGTGAGCGCGGGGACGTTTGATACGGTGTGTTTCATTCTCTTTTCTCCTTTCGACCTATTGTCTGCGTTCTGGAAGTGGTGGAAGCAGTGGAAGCGGCTGATGAGGATAGATGCCTCTCCGCGTGTGACCGGCGCACTACAAGGATGCTGGACCTGGAGGGGCTCAAGCAAGAGAAACAAGGGAACTGACACTCTTTCCACAGGTCGGCGCGATCATGCTCACGCACGAGCTGAACAACTACACGATGCAGGCAGCGATCGATAATTACCCGGCGCTGGCGAAGGCGTTTGATGTACGTTTCTGCTCTTCCTTCTGCTTTCCTTCCTTCGCCATATTCTCCGTCTCCCCGTGAGCTGCACGAGCCACTACCCGACATTACTTCTGCGCCAATCACTGCGCATCCCTCTCCCTCCTCATGTCCTCCCTCGCCCTCTCTTCCATGTCGAGCATGACCGGCCCTCCCCTTTCCCTTCAGTGCCTGCCGGTCTCACCAATCCCTCGATCACACGTCCACCCTCCCACTCTCCTTGCCGTTGCACGAACATACCGCTAATCCTGTCCTGCAGCACATCGTCCCGATTGCGGTCGCGCAGAACCGGACGCAGCCGTACGTGGAGAACAACTACACGATGCAGTCGTTTGCGCAGTGTGCGTTTCTTCGCCTTCGTCTTTTTTTCGATGCACTTCTTGGTGCTATCCGCCCCCTCTCATCCTTTCATAGCTTCGCATCGCTGACCTCCTGCAAACCTCATCGCTGACCCCCTTCTTTACAGACATCTCCAACCACTCCGCCACGACGTCGCTCGGCAGCACCTCCGGTTCTGGCTCGGGCAAGGCGAGCCAGGCGACCGGGAGCGGCGCGGGCGTCCGGCTCCGCGTACCATTGAGCGCAAGTGTGCTGGGGCTCGTGCTCGCGCTGCTTGGCGAGCTGTCCGCTTGATACTGAATCCCTACTCTGATTATGATACGACATTCGAAAACGAAAACCGCTCAGCGGATGGACCGATAGTTTACTGTATCTACTTCGCCACGGACCTTTATACTGTATTCTCCCTTCCCTTCGTTTTTGCATCTTTCTTTCCCGCTTCCCCTCTCTCCGTACCTCCCTTGTCTATGAGGACGCGTTAATACTTAATTTTTCTTGGCATCCGGATTTTGGGACGTTAAAAATTAGACAGAAAAATTGGGTGTATCTATATGCGCATCACCTCCGTCGGAACTCTACTGTGCAAACTTTCGAGGCTGGATGTGAATCGAGACGGAGATGATGCCATCAATGTGGATTTCCTAAAATGGATGTTGCAGCTTTGCTTCCACCATTCCAACGTCTGCGCGTAGACAAACCAAAACTCAGCGGTATGTACACAAATTCAATTCTCACACGGACTTTGATCCCCTGCAGTTCCCCTATGGATCGTACACCGAGGGAGCCAGCTCAAGAACGGCTCGATTCCTACGAGCCCCCAATATTGATGCTACCGAATGAAATCACAGTGGAGATCTTCATACGCTTCCTGCCAATCTACCCCCTCTGCCCGCCGCTTGCCGGTCTCCTCTCGCCGACGCTTCTGACACACATTTGTCGGAGATGGCGAGAGATTGCGCTGGGCACCCCCGAGCTTTGGAGGGCCATTCGATTCTCTAACGAGGATGATATTCCCCTCAAATGCATTGCCGGCCTCTGGCTCCGAAGGTCTCGCTGCTCCCCACTTTCTGTCCACATCGACTACCCTCTGGCCGATTCACCTGAAGTCTTTGCGACAATCCTCCCTCACCGCGCACGGTGGGAATACATTAAGTTCAACCTTTACGCCTCCCTTTTCTCCACCATTGCAGGCCCAATGCTTTTGCTCCGCCAGCTGGACTTGATTTTTTTGAATGATGGTGTTGAGGACCTCGGTGCACCTTGCGAACTCCCTTTGTTGCGCACGGCGATTCTCAACCACCACGCCGCCGCGACAATGATATTACCCTGGGCGCAGCTAACTTCGCTCGCTTTAAACGGGTTGTTTCCGCGCCAATGTGTTCCGATCTTGCAACAGACACCGAACCTGGAGCATTGCGAGCTGGGCCTTTTCGGCGACTATTTCAAAACAGGCGATCTACCCGATGTCGTGCTCCCGTGCTTGCGGGCATTGGCTTTGAAGCAGAAATACCGACCGATGACCAATTATCTCCACACCATCAATGCCCCTGCGCTCCAGAATCTCGAAATCCCGGAGCCATTCCTTGGGTCGAATCAGATTGACGCGCTGACGTTGTTTATATCGAAATCCGGCTGCAAGCTACGGGAGGTGCGTATCACGAGCCGAAGATGGATAGACCAAGATGCGTACCGCGCGGCATTTCCGTCGATTGAAACATTCTCATTTGATTCGTGATATGACGATGAAATTGCGGAATGACGCCTGGACATCGTCTCGGGAATTCCAATCCCAATGAAATTTGTCGACTACTAATGCAGACCGGCCGGCACATGGCCTCCTTCCTCCTCTCCCCTCCGCGGGAATCTTCGATTACCCCACGATACCACCTGCTGCTCGGATTCAACCGAGTCGACGGCAACAGCGCGCGTCCGGCTGCGCGTTTTGTCCGGTTGTACTTCACCTTGATCATTCCGTACCCAGACGATTTTACATGTGTCGTAGTTCTCCTCTCTGTCCTCCCGCGCATCCCTTTCTTCATTTTACCCGCCGTGTGTTTCATGGTTCATATTAGCAGACTCGAATGCAATTTCGATAACCTGAGTGATACAGATATCTCGATACCAATGCGTAGGAACAGATGCAAACGTGCAACAACCAGCCTTCAGAACCCACTATTCAATCCTCGGAACCCTTCGCCTATTCGTCTTGTATTCGATGCCGGACGACCGAACAGTGACAACCGTCTACATAACAAACAACGTAGGGTCAGGAACGGAAATGACATTTTCATGATCAATGCAATCCTTGAGCCCAGAAATGACACTGACGGTTCTTGCGACCCATCTGGTACGCACCCCTCTTTGATCTATAAAAACCTTGCACTCGAATTCCTCCGAGTTTCCCATTCATTTTATCATGAAGCTCGCTTTCACCTCCTCCTTTCTGGCCATCGTGCAACTCACCGTAGCCCAAAGCTTCCATTGGCGGCTCTATAACAACGGTGGTTGTGCTCACAACTCGCCTGCGTCGGCGACCTTCCCTCCAATTCCCGCCGCAGCGTAAGAATAACACGACCACGGTATGCGTCTAACTCCCTTTTTAGAAAAGTAGGTGTTATAGACCAGTGCGTCACAACTCCGCAAGAGGCCTGGAATAAGCTCGAAGTTGATATCACCGGCTGTGAGTACTCCCATTATCTGCCTACTCCACCCCATCTCACAACTCCTAGTGGATATCTTCATCTTCTGCGGGGCAAACTGCACGGGGGCGGTTCTCGAGAATATTGGCGTCAATTGCAACAGTGTGCCTGCAGGGTACATTTCTCTCCTTCATAACATCCCTATTGTAACTCAATGCTCTTTATCCGCAGCTGCGCAATCGAGTCCTTTATCGTGTGGGTGCTTTTCAAGTTGATAAATGGCTAAACTGATGGCATGCAACCATCCCATAGCTTCCCCACGTCGTGATTTCCCGTTATTTGGGTGTTGCGCTGATGCTCAAGTCCATGACACTGAGATACATACCGACTTGCTTTAACTCCTACATAGTTTCATGTGTACCTCTGACATTGGTCCTATATACGTGTGAATTGACTGGTAAACTTGCATTTGCGTGCGGGTCTTCCTAGCCTGGTAGCTCCGTTATTAGCGGACGTCTGAGACAGCTGTTTGAACCATCGAAGATTCGGAATTATCTTTCTCTGCCAATTTAAATCTTTCCCAAAACAATCTCGCAAGTGTGCCTTGCGGACAGTGTTCGTCTGGAAGAGCCACGAGTAGCCACCCGCGCCTTCCTTGGAAACCCCACCGAGAAATCAAACATATGTACGCGATGCGTTTGAACAGAAGCTTTGAACTTCGTTTAATGGTATAGACGGCAATCATCAGATCAAAGACGAGGACAACACTCAAGTTGAAACGTACCTTTTCGTGTTCCTTACTTCTGCCGCCTTGCTATTGTCTGCGCGCTTCTATTCGGCATCTAGAAGATGTCAACAATTCTACCTAGATACATACACTCTTCGTTTGACTTGGACCACCTTGAAACTTGTTTTCAAGAACGCGTGCCAAGATCTTTTACAACCCCTTCCTTGCACCGACGATGCTCTGAAATCCAGGCCGAAGCCGCGGTCAACCATCATGCAATTTCACGATGCCTTGGGCAACAACTGCGGTTTCGCTTCAACTACTGGCGCGCTTGGTTTGTATAACTTGCCAAGAATGAAGTGCGAATCTTCTGCTTGAATCCGTCTTCGCTGGCGGGTCGTCAATGCTAATTTGGGGAGGTCTCTAATCGCATACCCGTCCAGCATACCCATCCAATAGCCGAAGGAATGACCCCAGAATAACGGTACTCCGAGCAGCGAAAGGACAGTGCTGCGATCCATGCGGCCGCTTGTGACAGCCTTCACTCACGAGGTTACCCTAGTCCTACGACTGAATGGCAAAAAGCTTCTAATAAACAACGTAGGGTCAGGAACGGAAATGTCATTTTTCCCTTGGGCACAGAAATGATACGAACGGCTCGTTTCTCGCGACCCATTTGGTACGCACCTTCTTTGAACTATAAAGCCCTCGACTCAAACTCGTCCCAGTCCTCAAGCCCATTTCATTTAATCATGAAGCTAGCTTTCGCTTTCACTTGCCTTGCCAGCCTGCACCTAGCTGTAGCCCAGGACTTTCATTGGCGGCTGTATAACAATGGCGGTTGTGATCACGGCTCTCCTGCGGCCGCGACCTTCCCTCCGATCCCCGCCCCAGCGTAAGCATGTCACTGACGGTGTTTTATTCACTTTCTTATTCTCTCCCTCCGGATTCCAGGCGCGACGGCACTAAAGCCAAGTGCGTAAACACTCCGCAAGGTATTCAATGGAACAAGCTTGAGGTTGATACTAGCTGTGAGAGTCTGGCATTCTCACTTGCGATCTCCCTATCCTCACAGCACTGTCAAATAGTGGATATCTTCACGTTCTGCCACATCGGCTGCACGGGTAGTTCTCTTGAAAGCGTGGGTGCTAGTTGCGCCAGTGTACCCTCTGGGTACGATTACCGTTTTTTGTTATCGGCGTCGGTTAATTTGGTCTTCCATAGCTGCGCAATTGGATCCTTCATAGCCTTTTAAGTCGGCGAGAGGTCTCCACGTTACCTACGTACATCGCATAAACCGCTTTTCTTGCGTCAATTTTTGTATGTCTCGTTCCCTAGCAATTTGGGCCTATGTACAGTGAAGCACTGGCATGGATGTTGAAGTGGTTTAAACCGCCACCCGTGCAGTCCGCCAGTCGCCGGAATTTTGTCCTCGTAGAGGCCGGAATTCATCTGCAAATAGACAGGTTGCGCAGCAGCCACCGAGCCACGTGGTGGCTGATTTGCTGTGCGCAAATGGTGGCTGGTGGCTCGAATGGCTGAATTCATGACTCATTTTCTTTGGTTCAAATTGTTCAATTGACTCATTTTAGGAGCCAGCTGAGCACCCACAACCATATGATCACTCAACACCTCTAGCTGGCTGAGGAAAGGTGAAGAAATTCTGATTTGAATGGAAATTACGCTGGGGGAGCATTCAGAGTGGTTGCCGAGGCAGAAATGCAGGGCTACCTTGATTACTCCACCTTTCAGAGTTATTCACTACCTGTGGTTAAAAAGTCTACCGAGCCAACAGCCACCATTTGCGCACAGCAAATCAGCCACCACGTGGCTCTGTGGCTGCTGCGCAACCCGTCTAATATTTCAGGGTCCATAGTGGCATATAATATGTCATGTTACGGTTATCCGCCGGTCATTTGAATGTTACCTGCCATCGAGCCAGTTCATTTTACTCAGCACGGTTTTCGACGATCTGAAGGGTTTCAGAAGACTTCGGTTGTTTGAGGCGGTCTGGTCAACATCGCTGACCATCTTGCGAAGGTTTCTTCCACATTGTTAGCCAGAATATGTCCAAAACGATGATGAAGGGGACACCGCGGGTGCCCGACTCGGAGCCAGCATCGTATGCGACTACGGTATAGGCAGGACGTACCCCGGGTGGAAGACGGTGACGGCTTCTTCGACGGTTACTGCGTTGGATTGAGGCTTCCTGGGCTTTCGGCGGTCGTCATCGCAGACGTCGCTCATGGGCGTTGTGGTCGTGGTGGAAGGCGCACTTCCTAAAATGGATGGATGCTGTGCCTTTCAACTCTTCGACAAACGAAAACTCGCTGGTGTGTACGCGAATCTAAACCCTACACGTTGAAGTCCAAGCCCTCAGCGCGTCGTCGTGGTATGAAACAAGCAGCGGAACTCCTGTATATTGCGCCAAAACAACGTCTAAATACTCGGAAAGTCCGGCCCGTGATCACCTCCTCAACACTACACACTGACATTGATCCCCCACGAGCCGCAGTTCCCCATGCTCAGCGCCCATAGCATCGACCGTACTGGCGCCACAGATTTAGTGACTCCAACGCCTGATCTTCAAGTTAGTGAGCACTCTCTTTCTGTGCGGATGAACACAGACAAAGCGCAGGAGCAGCTTGCTCCAGTCTGGACGCTGCCGAATGAAATCATACTGGAGATCTTCATACGGCGCATCAGCAAAACCTGGGTCTGCTACGTAGTTCTACGTAGTTGGTGTAGTCTCTATAGTGGCCGTAGTCACTGTAGTTCAGGGTACCACCTGCGTAGTTCTGCGTAGTCCAGGCCAGTTTACGTAGTCTCCTGTAGTTGGCCTGTAGTTCTTCTGTAGAACTCTGTAGTTTACTAGCAGTCCGTCAGAAAAATTTGTTGCTGTTACGCTCTTTACTTCAAAGACTTTACTTGCAATTTCTAATGAACAGACCTGTGACAACATATTTTTACTGACTACTTTTATTTACGCATTAAATTAAATTAAATTAATTGAACTGCTTCTGGCAGGAATCGAACTCATGACCTCGCGCGAATAGAGAAAATACTTAAGTGAGCAAAATAACCACTCTCTCAAAGTGACCATAGATACATATGGAAACTCAAGCGTGATATGGGGTCCACACTGTTGCCCAGGCTTCAACGCTCTTCAACTGCTACCTCACCTCAAAGATTGACATCCTTCTTGTGTATCATGAAGAAAATATTATTAAGAGAGAAATAGACCATGAATTGGGTGAATACAACTGAAAATGAACATTTGTGGTCATTGGTCTAAAAATAGATGTCAAATAGAGCTCAATGAGAGCTACAAGACTTGTCTAAGGTCAATTTGCAAGAATTGGCTTCGTTAAGCCACAAATCGCAAAATACTTTCCCAGAGCCAGCGGTTTGGAAATTTTGCACCCTTAGAATTTGGCCTAAATGTGTGTCTGAGAGGTGAAATATCATCCCATGGAAAGGAATACATTGAGCATTGTTGCAAAGTTCTCTTGCCCTCTGGAGAACTGACACGTTGTGTCAATTTTTGTCGCGTCCAGTCACAAAAGCACGTATGTGTTACTTTCCCACACAGAGTAAACGAGACGCGTTGTTTGTGTGTGATAGAAAGTGTGTCCTATTACGTAGCAGCCCAAACTATATAGAACCAGAATTTCTACAGGCTCACTACATAGATTGACCATACTACAGAGGACTACATAGTACCTCTCCAACTACAGGAACTACGTAGAGGCCCGGTACTGCACAGCAACTACAGAGCACTACGTAAAAGTGCCGGAACTACAGCAACTACAGCCGAACTACAGCCACCGTGACTACGGCCAAAATCAGGGTTTGCTGATGACGTTTCTTGCCAATCTACCCTTTCTGCCCGCCACTTGCCGGGCTTCTCTCGCCGACTCTTCTGACACACATTTGTCGGAGATGGCGAGAGATAGCGCTGGACATAGTGTGGGGGGCAGAATAGATTTTGAGTGGCACATTGGCACATTGGCAGGCAGAATTGTGGCAGAACTCGGCAGAACTGGTATATTTTATTTTAATTTCTGACTAATTAGTGCAAAATAAATTGTTTTTCTGCGTCAAACTACTGTTGCATGAGATCTGCGATGCTCCAGCCCTCCCACAGCATCAAGCACCCAGGCTGTTGTCATCATATTTGCAGGCCAGAGGTATCAGTTCAATTTGTCATCTTTCGTTGTAAGGCGTAAAGTGGTGGGTATATACAAGAGGGGTAAGAGGGAGGCTTTCGGTCAGTGTGCGTGAACTCTGTGGCTGACATTAGTAGGAAGAAACAAGAAAAATGCTTGTCGGTGGCAACTCATCTCATTTGGGCACAACTAGTTACAAAAATAAGCACACAAGGAGTAGCAGGTGCCACCTGCCAACTGTGGCTCAAAGCCTCTGGTTCTGCCAAATTCTGCCAGGCCTGGAGCAGTTGCGCCATTCTGCCAGCCGTTCTGCCGGGTCAAATGGCAGAACAGCAGAGTTCTGCCAACCACACTAGCTGGACACCCCCGAGCTTTGGAGGGCCATACAATTCTCCTACGACGGCATCCCTCCGATCGACAACTCCACATAGCCAACCTCTGGCTGAGACGATCCGACTCCCCACTTTCCATCCGCATTGCTGAATCTCATGACCCATGGGCGGTTCCTTGGACCTGTCTATGGCCTTCTCGGCACTCGTCCCTCACCACTCACGTTGGGAGCACCTGAACCTCGGCGCTTCTGCCGCCTATGGCATCTCGCTGCAAATGAATGTCGGACGCCTCTCCTCCGGCACTTCCATTTGACACTTGGTGTACTATTCGACGGTATGGCAGTTCACGAGGCTCCCCTGCTACGATCAGTCGTTCTCGACGCATACGTTGCCGCGAACATAAGATTACCCTGGGCGCAATTAACTTCGCTCACCTTGAACGGGACATCTGTAGACGAATCTATTCCAATCCTCAAGCAGACCCCAAACCTGGTACATTGCGAGCTGGGCTTTTCTACGAAAATAGTGGTCCACTTCCTGAACTCACTCTTCTGGGCTTGGAATCCCTGGCTTGACGCAGCTCGGTATCACCCAGTTCCAGATTATCTCCACACCATCATCACCCCTGCTCTCCGCTATTTGAGGTCCGGAATCATTCTTGGGATCGAACCAAATTGATGCGCTGGCTTCATTTATATCGAAATCTGGCTGTGAGCTACACGAAGTGCACATCACCGGCGACAGGTCAATTGGCCTGGGCGCGTTTCGAGCGGCATTTCCGCGATTCCTAAATTCTCTAAAATTGATTGGGATGGTTGAGCATGGACGCTGTCTCCGAATTTCCTTAGGTGCATTCGAGCTTCTTTCTTATTCCCATTCACAATCTTCGACAGTGTTTGTAGTATCTGTTCAAGTTTAGTTCTTACTGCACCGCCAATTGATATCCCAATCGCAATGTTGTCCGATGATTCCGCACTGGCAGCCAATTATTGCCAAATTATCAAAGTTGTGCTCCAAAGTTAAATGCAACCACATGCGTTTTGAACACGCCTACAAGGAGGAGCCCTATTCATGATCAGCTCCCGCTTCCGTCGCCTCCCATGCCCCATTCAATAACTGCGCTCGCAGATTTCTCCATACACATTCTTTCTCTTCATTGTGATTCTTAACACTGCATATACTAGTATACCCACTTTAATCTCTCCTTATATTCTCATAGTCATACAGCCATCCATCAACTAAATACTTACCGAACCATCATAATACTGCTACCGTCGCCTTTACTGGCCATATGTAGTGACAAAATTGACAAACAACATCATCATCATACTAGTCTACGACTGACATTTATATCGGGTCCCGGCGCTCCGAGCCCAGAGTGAACTCAGTGCCCGGAAGTTTCATGGAAGTTTCACCAGCCAATTCCCTTTCTATACACAATACACGGCAACTTATATTTTACCCATTTCCATCCAGGTCGTATATATAAATGCTGTGGCTCGTCTATTGGTCTTCCCTCAGACTTTGCATCAACAATCACTGCTGAAATTCGGGTTTATGGCCTGGAAACACCTCCTATCGCTCGCGACCTTCGTGGGCCATGTTTATGCTTCCACGGCTGCATCTCCTCACCCTACGGTGACCGTCGACGTGGTGGTCATTGGCGGCGGCTCGGCGGGGACATACACGGCCATCCGACTGCAGCAGCTAGGAAAATCTGTCTTCGTGATTGAGAAGGAGGACGTTCTCGGCGGGCACACCAACACATTCCACGTACCGGGGACCAACACGACGTTCGACTATGGCGTGATCCAATTCACCAACATCAGCATCGTGAACAATTACTTTGCGGACCTGGGCGTAGCACTTGGGCCATACAGCGGCGCCGGCGGCACGATCGAGTATGCCAAGCTCAACGGCGGCCACGCCAACGCTACGACCACGGTACCCTCCTCCATCCCGTGGAGTAACGCGACGGCGATCGGCCTCGCGATAGAGAGCTTCCTCGCCCAGAGCGCCTACTACGCGCCGTTCCTGGCCAACGGGTACAACCTCCCCGAGCCCGTGCCCGAGAAGCTATTGATGCCGTGGGGCGTGTTCTCGAAGAAGCACGGTATCGATGCCTTCTCCTACATTCTCTTCTCGTACCTCCAAGGCTCCGGCAATCTGCTCGCCCAGCCCGCACTCTACGTGCTCAAGTACTTCGCCCTTGTCGACGTGCAGACCCTCGCCGGTTTGAGGCCCGGCTTCCTCACAACCGCTGCGCACAACAACCAGGCGTTGTACGACGCCGCCCTGGCGAGGCTGCAGGCCGGCGTCAATGGCAGCGCCGTCGCGCTCAGCAGCGAAGTGACGCGCATCGAGCGCTCGGAGTCATCCGTGTCCGTGTCCGTGTCCACGCCAGGCGGCGCCAAGACGGTGCGCGCGGAGCAGCTCGTGGTCGCCATCCCGCCGACCCTGCACAACCTCGTGTCGCTGGGCTTGGACCTGACGGCCAACGAGCACGCCCTCTTCGCGCAGTTCAACAACAGCTACTATTGGGATATGGTTATCTCGGGATCGGGGCTTCCAGACGACGCGTCGGTGAACGACGTTGACTTTGCGGCCCCCAACGGCATCCCCGCGCTGCCAGGCCTCTACTCGATCGATGCGACGGGTGTGCCCGGGCTGCACACGGCCTACTTCGGCAGCCCGCACTACATGAGCGATGCGCAGGTCAAGGCCGCAACCGTGGCAGCATTGGGCCGCCTGGCGCACGCGAATGAGTGGGACAACGGGACGTTCGCGCCCCAGATTGTCGAATTCCACAACCACTCACCATACCTACTGACGGTGTCCGTCGAGGCGGTCCGCAAGGGGTTCTATAGGCGCCTGAATGCGCTGCAGGGCGCAAAGAGCACGTGGTGGACCGGCGCGGCGTGGCAGGCCCACGATAGCTCGATGATCTGGAACTTTACCGAGACGGTAGTGCTGCCAAAGCTTTTGGACGCGCACCGAGTTCAAGTTGACGCGCAATCTCTTGAACAAATACCACTCATTTGAGAAGCTGCTGGAGACGCTGGCCAAGGGAGTGTTAATGTACCAACTTGAGACACCGGGACAATAAATAGGATCCATGAGCCACCGATGGGGCTAGGATTTAACGTCCGAGTTGTATCTATTTCATAGGATTCAGACCCATATTACTTTAATAAAAGAGTTTTACCTTTTGTAAGGATCGATCGAGAACGTGGAAACTGTCAAAGACGAGTCTGTCCTAAAGGCACGCGGCGTATCTTTTCCCGGGTCAAGGCCCGAGGAGTAGGAGCGAGATTGAACGGGCGAGCACAGCTACACGTTATTAGATTGGAATGCTCAAGGAGTGGACCCTTTTTTAAAAACCGTGATACTGAGAGACTGAAGTTAAATATGATTTTAAGGTGCCACAAGAAAGATGGCGGAAGGACTCAGGACTTGAGGCTAAGTACTTGAGGCTCGAAAAGAGCGAGGTTGGCCTGAGGTTTTGAGGTGCTTGACACAGGCAGAAAGAGGAAAGCAACAGGCTGAAGACATGCGACGAGCGTCCAGACGATGCTAGATACTAATAACTGCCGGAAGATTGGACGGCAGTCAAGTGTAAGTGGGAGAAATGATGGCATCATTGCCTAAAATGGACTTGGTGTGGTTCTCCTTCTACCACGACCACGTCTCTGTCTCTGACTCAGTGACTCTTTACACGCACGCTCAAACCTACTTGAATCTACAACATGTCTCTCCGTATTCTGGGCTGTCTGAGCGGTCATGCTATGGTAACGGCCCCGCTATCTGGTCTGGTCTCTCCTTTTTTGGTCTGAGACAAAAGTTCTGGAAAAAAAAGCCTCTGCGCAGAGCTGAATCGTTCACCATCTGTGACATATTTTGCTTCCGTCTTCAAAATCATGGGTCCAAGACATTTACATACGCTACTTAGAAAGGGTTAGATGGTGCGGCGAGGAGAGGGGAAGGGTAGTGCCTTGTCTTCACTACTTCCACCATGCCATCTCTCCCATCCTCTTCGCCCTCCATCCCATCCTTCTCGCTCTCGCCTTCCGGCGTTGCTGCAGTGGTTCTGTGCATCGTCCTCGTGTTTGGGCTGTGTGGTGCATTTTGTTGCGATGCCCTTCCTAGGCAGGAAGATGGAGGAGAAGAGGATGAGGACGACCGATTCTGAGGTATATTCTGCTCCTTTTCTCGTCGTTTCCGTGCGCGTCTGGCGTTCTCCTTTGCAGGTGTCTGACACCTGTATTATCTCGTTCCCCGCGAAAGTATGTCGTGCATCTCCTCCTGTCATCCACACGTCTGACCTCTTTTGTTTCTAGGTAAAGAAGGCCGTCGCGCTGGACAAGACGGAGTTTGGGCAAGGGGTTCGGCGGCGGTGCGGTGGCCTGAATGCGAGAGGCGGCTGCCGCTGACCTTGCCAGTGTCCGCTATCCCACCCGTCGCGGTGGCTCAATCATGTTGCTCTAGACTCAGACGCTCCGTCGCCGTCGTCCCGTCTATGCGCTAGTCTGTTGGGGTCTCTCACTTTTGATCTCACACACGTCTAACTTACTTGTTTCTCGCAGATCGTCGTCCCTCGCCCTCAGCTTGCCAGACTCATCGCATGCAATGTCGAGCTCCCCGCGCGGTTCGGCGCCTCTCGCACCCGCTCGAGGCCAGGCCCCTCCCCTCTCTACGCTGTCGTCTTCGCGGCCGGGCCCGTCTGCGCCGAGGTCCCGGTCTTCAACGTACGTCCGACCCTTTTCTTTCTCGCCCAATCAATCTCACGTTTCCTCTCTCAGCCGAAGCAGGTTGCAGCCGCCGGCTACCTGGTCGCGGCGCGGATCCTTCTAGGTCTTGTACGTATATTCATTTTATATTGCTTTCGCGCCGTTTCTGAATTGTGTCTCAGACGGCGAAAGACGCAGTCATCAGCAAGGTGTCCTTTGTGGCTACCCAGAAGTTTTCGCGCGAACGCCTCCAGCAGATCCCCACCGCTGAGGTCCCTGCGCGCTTCGGAGCCAGCCGCACCCGCACCCGCCCCCGGCGCTTCCCCCCTCCGTGGCATCTCCACCGCACCGGAGCCCGAGCCCACACCTCGCCTCGCCGCGGCCGTCAGCCAGGACGTCGAGAAGGACTCCATCGCGCACGCCCTCGCCGGTCTCTTCGCTAGTGCTTACCAGGACGCCGAGGAGGACGGCAGCTTGTCCGATTTTTTTTGACCCCTCGGACGACGATGACGTACCCTTCAAATTCGACCTCGGCCTCGCGGGTCCTGCGCCACCCGTCACCATCCCTGCCATCGTCGTCGAGAGTCCCTCCCTCGACCTCGGCGACAAGCGGCTCGGTGCGCCCAGCTCGCGTTCACGCCAGCGCAGGAACAGCTTCAAGGATTTGCTAGCGACGCGCAAGCCAGCGCCGTCGTCCATAGCACACCAGCACGGGGGCTGCAATGGGAAGAAGGCCGACAGCAGGCTTCTGCAGGTTCCGCCATTGTCGTACAGGGGGCACAGTTGCATCGGGCGCGCGTATCACCATAATCATCTTTCCTCGCCATTTGGCCTTATATCGTGTCTTTCGCCGTCTCGTCTCGTTTTATTTTGGGGCCCAGGTCCCCGTCTTATGATGGTCACGATATAATCCGCCGCGCTCGCTGGTCGGCGCGCCTCTCACGCCCGGGTTTACCTTACTTATCAATATCGATTTTAATCCCTAATACTTTTTGCTTTCCTCGTCCGGGGCCTGGTCCCCGGCGGCTTTTCCTTATTTACTTGTAATCTTAGGGATATTTTTCTTGAGTTTCATAGGTTTCATGTATGTCCTGGGTTATAATGGATTCGGGTTGAGCTCGAGGGCGTTGTGTCGTGACTTTACAAGATTTTGGACCGGTTGGAACAAAATATGAAGTTGTCTTTAGGTCAGCCCTCGGTTAAATATGAGAATTACTCCGGTCGGCATCCAGCCGGCATTCCAAAAATATGAAGTTTTCTTCCAGTCAGCTTAAAAATCTCTCGGAAGTGGTTCCGTTCGTCATTTTGCTCGTCCAAAACTGACACAGAAGACAAATTGACTATTGCCGCCACAATGACGTGGAGCGGCACCGGATGAGTACATAAAAGGATGCAGAACAAGACCCATCGATAACTTCAGTGAAATCAAACCGTGACCTACGCTAATTTCTCGACATGACCCCTCCACGCATCGTTGCAGTCTTCGGCGCGACCGGGCTCCAAGGTTTTTATCCTTCATCGGCCACAGAATCACCGTTCTGACGCCAGCGAGTCCAGGTTCCGCAGTGGTGGACGCCTTGCTTAAGGATGGTACATTCGTGCCCCGGGCGATTTCGCGCGACCCCGATTCTGAAGCATCCAAGAAACTCAAAGCGCGCGGCGTCGAAGTCGTCAAGGGTGATTCTGTGGACAAGGCATCCCTAGTTAACGCCCTCCGTGGCAGTGAGGCCGTCTTTGCAGTGCGTGGACATTGTTGTACCTTGAACTTGAGATTCAATGGAATATCATTATCCAGGTTACTGTTCCTGTCTTCTTCCTCCCAAATATGGAGGACAAGAGCGAGAAAGTGCAGGGAACAAATATGGTTGACGCTGCGAAAGAAGTCGGCGTCAAATTCTTTATCTGGACGTGCGTATTGTTTCATTATCATATGGGTCTTTCGTACTGAAACGCCGTAGCTCTCTTCCCAGCATATCAAAATTGTCTGGAGGCAAGTACAAAAATGTTGTGCACTACGATCGTGAGGCTATGACCATGAATTAGACATTGAAAGCTCATCGGATCGACAGAGAAAGCGGATGTACAGGAGTACCTCAAATCTTCTGGTCTCACACACGCGTCTCTCCTCCTCCCCGGATTCCTGGAGAACTTCTGGTTGTACGTGAAAGTCGCTAATGAATCTTCGCATACTAACCAATATACTCTACCCAGACGAGGTACTCTGAAAAAGACGGCGACCGGCTACGACGTTGCTATACCTAACTTCAAACCAACCGACCGCCAGTCGTTCGCGTGGATCTCGCGCGACGTGCCAGCCGCGGCTCTCGCGCTGCTCAAGAACTATACCGATCCCTCGAAGCAAATCAACGGCAAAGCGTACCCGGTCGTCTGCGCCACTATGCCGTATAGCGAGCTCGCCGCGATGACCGGGAAAGGTACGGGATATTTAACTCGTAAAGTACAAATAATGACGATCGGCAGCCCTTGGCGTGGAGGTCACTTTCACGTCCGCCCCGCCCACAGGAAGGAAGGAAATGGATGAGATGGTGTGTACCCACCTTTCTCGGTTTTAAAATAATTATATTGACCATTCAATTCAGTTCGCATCCCACGCGGAGTACAGCGGGCTCTATACTGCGACGCCTGTCCCGAACCCCGACCTCGTGGCCCTTGGTGTAAAATTCAGCACCATCGAGGAGTTTTTGGAGACCGAGGTCAAACCGCGTTTTGGGCAGTAGATGCCGGGAACATTGTTTCTTTTAGAATGCTAGAACATTCTGAATCTATAATTCTTTTTACACGTCGAGGGAAGTAAACCTACTTCTTTTGGTCGTTCAAGCTCGATGCACTGGACGATTTTTTTATCATACGCAACACTGTGGCCCAAGCTTCATGCTGACGCAAGTCGAACTTAGCGCCATGTTCGTAAATGGAAATTTCGTGGATGTTTGTTCCGATTATTAATAAACGCGAGATGGTAATGGTCATGGAAGTTCGAGCTTTGCGCCGAGCCGGGTCCTTGACGGGTTCGCTCGGTCGGGCCCGCACCTTCTCCATGTGGTACTCATCCAACTTGGCAATGAGCGTTGACGCAGTTGAAGTTTTTGGAGCGGACGAGCCGCCAGCCCTTCGTGGCGGTAAGTTGCTGGTCCATTTGTCCGGATCCGTGGGAGCCGGATAATACGCGGAGCTGTATGCCCGTGGTTGTACGAACCGTAGCAGGTGGGTAATTAGGGTTGTGGCAGAATTTTAGGGTTCAGGGGAACGACGAGGAACAAAGTATAATTGTCCATGTAGATTCGGATAAGGCAAGAATGCATCATTATCGGACAAATAATCATAGCGTTAAGGGCCTGAATAGCTGTGGATACTAAACTGTCAAGGATATGAGTTGAAGTGAGAGGACGAAAACGCAGCATGCACGTGGAACCCGCGCCTGATCCTACAGGGATTCGCAGTCGACGTCCAAGTATCAGCTGTCAAATGAGAACCTCTGAATCGACGGGAATGCCGTGTGATATGCGTTCTGGCCTGTCGATCGTTCGCCTAGGATGCGCACCTCCTGTAGCTGGCAGCCGGATTTCGATATGAACGAGGTTAGCGCGCTAATGGGGTTCATCCCAAGCAATTCTTCGGTAATTTGGAGCCTGCGTAGACCAGGGACGATGAAAATTTCGAGAAAGCCTACAATCCCCGTCGCATTATTGTGTCGTTCTTTCAAGGTCAACGATTCCAGGCGCGGAAGCGTGATATCGGGAAGGTCATCAGTTTCGTCGAAAACAGGGAAGAGACACAGGTCGCAATGCACCAGGTCTGGGGTCTGCTGTAAGATTGGGACACATTGGTGTGGGAATACATGCCCCAACGTCAGGGAAGTCAACTGCGGCCACGGCAATTCGACGACGGCGGCAGCGTGATCATTGAGAATGACCGTGCGTAGCATGGGCACCTCGTGAAATTCAAGAAAGGCGGGAGACGGAGTGTCAAGTGTCAAATCTAGGTGGCGGAGAAGAGACATCGATGCGGCTCTGTCGAGGGTGCGGAGATGCCATGCTGAAATGTGAAGCTTCAGGTGCTCCCAGCGCGCGCTGTGAGGGGTGACGGCCGCAAGAACGGACTCATTCACGGCATATCCATCTTCACCTTCATCCATCTGGACAGAGAGCGGACAACAACCGGATCTTGTGAGCCATATGTCGGAGATACGGACTTGGTTTTCTATAGATATGTCTTCGCAATCCGATAGTGATATTGCTCTCCAGAGCTCGGGGGTACCCAGTGCTATTTCTCGCCATCTCCGGCAGATTCGCGTCAGAAGCGTCGGAGAGAGAAGCCCGGTGAGTGGGGGGCAGCGGGGGTAGATTGGCAGAAAAAATATGAAAATCTCCGATATGATTTCATTCGGCAGCGCCAAGATTGGGGACTCGTAGGAATTGAGCCGCTCGTGCCAGGCTGGTTGCCCATCAACTCGTGCACGATCTGCTGCGAGCGCAGTCATGGGGGTACCTGCGGGAAATCAAGGCTTGGAGTGCGAGGTTTCAATTTGTGTGCATACCGGTGAGCTTTCGTGTACCTAGGCGCTGGGTGGATGATGGATGAGAGAAAGAGACGTTGTCCATTTTAGGGAATCATCGGTGATGGCATCTGTCGAGATCTTATTGAGCCTCAAAACTTAAAAGTGAGTATGGAGCCTTGATAGAACCACCACAAAAATCTCTACCACGTCTAAAGTACTCAATTTTCCCACACATGTATGCAAGAGGAATGCGATCGAGGTGAAGCGCGGTAGGACGGCATTACTTTCTCGTTGAGATTGGGATTACTAGATATCCTACATCGCGGACCTACTGAATCAACTGGAAGGAACTGGACTTGAAAAACAATCGGATGGATGATTATTGGTGTCACACTATCAAAGATGTGAGCGGGAATAAGAAGAAAAAAATGCAGAACGTACAGACTTTGTGTGCTCCTACAGGAAATTTCCGAGTCGATGTCGAGGGCTTCATTCGGGCATTCCATCTTCACACCAGCCGCTCTGAAAGGAGAACTCCTGAATCGACGGGAATGCTGCGCAGTACGTGTCTCGGCCCATTAATCTTTGGCCTGTGACGTGCACTTCCCGTAGCTCGCAGCCGGATTTCGTTAAGAACGATGTCAGCGCGTCGATTGGTTTCAACCCAAGGAATGATTCCGGGATTTCGAGACTCCGAAGCGCAGGGGCAATAATGGTGTGGAGATAATTGGTCACCGGTTGGTATTCCTGCTTCAAGGTCAATGCCCGCAAGCACGGAAGCACGACATCGGGTAGATCCCTTTTTTCGTCGAAAAGGCCCAGTTCGCAATACTCCAGGTTCGGCGTCTGTTGTAAGATCGGAACACATTCGCGGGGGAATATCCAGTGTAAAGTGAGCGAAGTCAGCTGCGCCCACGGTAATATTATGTTCGCGGTGGCGTGGTCGTTGAGAATCGCCGTGCGCAACAGAGGGAGTTCGCAAGATCCAGGAAATAAAGTGGGGTCCTCAACACCATCATTTATAAACATCAAGTCCAACTGGCGGAGCAAAGGCATCGGGCCTGCAATGATGGGGAAATGGGACACGAAAAGGTCGAACTTGAGGTATTCCCACCGCGCACGGTGAGGGAGGATTGCCGCCATGACTTCAGGCAAGTCCATCTGACGGCGACTAGATTCGTCGATGTAGACGGAAAGTGGGGAGCAGTGAAACCTTCGGAGCCAGAGGCCGGCTATCTCAACTTGTCGTTTGAGGGCAATATCATAATCGTTAGAGAATCGGATGGCCCTCCAAAGCTCGGGGGTGCCCAGCGCAATCTCTCGCCATCTCCGACAAATGTGTGTTAGAAGCGTTGGTGAGGGGAGACCGGTGAGCGGAGGGCAGAGGGGGTATATTGGCAGGAAGCGTATGAAGATCTCCAGTGTGATTTCATTCGGCAGCGTCAAGATTGGGGGCTCGTAGGAATCGAGCCGCTCTTGGGCTGGGTCCCTCCGTGCACGATCTGCTGTGAGTACGCTGACGTCGTCGGTGAGCATAGGGGAACTGCAGGGGATCAACGTGTGTCAGACTATTGAATTTGTGTACATACCGGTGAGTTTTCGTGTGCCTAGGCGCTGGGTGGATGATGGATGAGAGATAGAGACGTCGTGGGAATCATCGGTGATGGCATCTGTTGAGATTTTATTGAATCTCAAAACTTGAAAGTGCGTATGGAACCTTGATGGAACCACCCCAAAATATCTCTGGCGCGTCTAAAGCACTCAATTTTCCCACAGTGTAATATCGTGCATGCAAGAGGAATTCGATCGAGGTGAAGTGCGGCAGGACGGCATTACTTTCGGACAATATTCGTTGAGATTGGGATTCAACATCCTACATCGCGGACCTACTGAATATACTGGAAGGAACTGGACTCAAAAAAAATCGGATGGATAATTATTAGAGAGCTTGCACAAAAGCCGCATGCGGCTTTTGGGTGCGCAAACTCACTGCATGCGGCTTTTTATTTTTTTTGCTCTAGTGGTCAGAGGGTGCTATTCGCCACTCCTAGTGGTGCTCCGCAGCAAAAAAAGTATAGTGCCGCGTGCGGCTTTTGCGCAAGCTCTCTATTGAGATCACACTATCAAAGATTTGAGGGGGAATAAAAAGAAAGAAATTTAAACGACGCCGATTTCGTATGCTCCTACAGGAATTCGGAGTCGACACCGGGGGCTTCATTCGGGCATTCCATCTCCCCACCAGTGGCTCTGAAAGGAGAACTGCTGAATCGACGGAAATGCTGCGCAGTATGTGTCTCGGCCTATTAATCTTTGGCCTGTTATGTGCACTTCCTGCAACTCGCAGCCGGATTTTGTTATGAACGATGCCAGCGCATCGATTGGTTTCGACCCAAGGAATGATTCCGGGATTTCGAGATTCCGGAGCGCAGGGGCAATGATGGTGCGGAGATAATTGGTCACCGATAGGTATTCCTGCTGCAAGACCAGTGCCCGCAAGCGCGGAAGCACAATATCAGGTGGATCACCGTTTCCATCGCCAAGGCCCAGCTGGCAATGCTCCAGGTTCGGTGTCTTTTGCAAAATCGGAACACATTCGCGCGTCGACACCCCCATGAGAGTGAGCGAAGTTAGCTGCGCCCAGGGTAAGATTATGTTGGCGGCGGCGCGCTCGTAGAGAATCGCTGTGCGCAACGAAGGGAGTTCGCGAAATGCATGAAATACAGCGGGGTCCTCATCGCCTTTATTGCCAAGAGCTAAATCCAGGTGGCGGAGCAGAGGCATGGGGCCTTCAATGACGGGGAAACAGGACATAAGATCGAACCTCAGGTATTCCCACCGCGCGCGGTGAGGGAGGATTGCCGTAAGACTTCACCCAAGTCCTTCCGACGGCGACCGAATTCGTCGATGAAGATGGAAAGTGGGGAGCAGTGAGATCTTCGGAGCCAGAGGCCGGCTATGTTGACTTTTCGTTGGAGGGGAATCCTGGAATTGGTAAAGAATTTTATGGCTCTCCAAAGCTCGGGAGTGCCCAGCGCTATCTCTCGCCATCTCCGACAAATGTGTGTCAGAAGCGTCGGCGAGAGGAGATCGATGAGCGGCGGGCAGAGGGGGTATATTGGCAGGAAGTGTATGAAGATCTCCATTGTGATTTCATTCGGCAGCGTCAAGATTGGGGGTTCGTAGGAATCGAGCCGCTCTTGGGTAGCCTGGGCTGGCACCCTCCGTGCAGGATCTACTGTGAGTACGCTGACGTCGTCGGTGAGCATAGGGAACTGCAGGGGATCAACGTCCGTGTGAGAGTATTGAATTTGTGTACACACCGCTGAGCTTTTGGTTACGAGCAAAGCTGAACATCCATTTTAGGAAATCCACATTGATGGCATATCTTCGTCTCGATTCACTTGCAGCTTCGAAGTTTGCTTCAAATAAAGCACGCAAGCGATGCGTATAGTTGTCCTAGCCATACCCATTTTTCTCGTTCTTGCGTCGCAAAATCCGGATGAAAGAAAAAATTCATATATTGACGTGCACAAACAGGGATCTATGTAAGTGGGGACACACAATCAGGATGTAGAAAAAAGGGAAAGAAGAATGATACTGTATAAGGTCATCAAAGCCGATGCGAAACGTGCTCACGACAGTGCAAGGCTTACCAGTAGCACCCGCAGCGCACCGCGCTCCTGCTCGCCTGCCTCGGTTACCCGTCGGAGCTTCGGAGCTGCTGTTTCCGAGCGACTTCGCCGCAGGATCGGTGGAGATCTGGACGATGCGAAAGAATCTGAAATAGAAAGCGGCTAACGGACGGTCCTTAAAAATGAAGTCCCCACCTATGCATGCGCGCACCGACGGTGCCAAAGTAAGGCACGCAAGGGCAAAGGACGCACAGGTGCAGTCTTGCAGCGAGGTCCTCCTCCTGCCGCCGCCTCCCCCGTTGTCTTTGTCCAGCGCGACGCAGCACCAACGCGAGCCATCGCCTCAGACGTGCAGCAGGGCGTCCTCTGACACACACACGGTAAGACGCGACTTTCCTGCGGGAAGAAACGCAGGGGAAGAGAAGTGCCGGCCGCATATGATTCCTGTAACGGACTCGGTACCCGCGCCTCCCCCCTTGCTCTTCCCCGCACCTCCTTATTCCGCTCCTCGAATCCTAGTGCAATCCACTCCTTCAGTCAAGGAAGGAGAGAGGAGATGGGAAGAGGAGAGGAGGAAGGGAAAAGAAAAGAAAAGAAGCAGGGATCTGTGAAGCGGAGAGTCCAGAGGCCGATGGATACGGATCCACATCCTCCTCGATGCTCACCTGATGGACCGCCGCCTCCCACATCGAGCACCAAGTGAAGAAGGTCTTCCGTCGACGTCGATCGAGCGATACGCGACGCGCGAGACCAAAGCGCGTATCAACGTACATCTTCGCGTCTTTCCCGCCCAACGAGACCAGGAGGACCAGACGCCCTCAGTCGATGCATGCCGGAAACGTAGAACATACGCCCCATGGCCGCGCCAGACCCCTTCGGCACTGGAGTGCGCGCCCGTGGGGCCGGGAGCGCGCGCAGCAGACGTAAAGAGGTCCACCGCGC
This sequence comes from Mycena leptocephala, assembly GCA_029378395.1. Lineage (NCBI taxonomy): Eukaryota > Fungi > Basidiomycota > Agaricomycetes > Agaricales > Mycenaceae > Mycena > Mycena leptocephala. The sequence goes on from JARJLF010000800.1 coordinate 118,284, forward strand.
CTAGGCTTCATCCGTGCGCATCTGACCCCGTCCGTGCGTACCGCACCCGCCCACCCGCCCCACCATGACCACGGTCCCTCATCCCACCACAAACCGTTTACGGTCCGCGGTCCACCTCCTCGCCAGCCGGCTCCCTACTCCCGACATCCGCACCCCCCCTGGCAGCACACAGCACCTGGATCTCTCGAACGCCGAGCAGAAGACCCTCGCTCTGCCTCCGTCCCGTCCAGAGCGAGCACACAGATAGAAAATCGATGAAAATCAGGAAGGAAGGAGAAACGCACGCAACACCCCGTCATCGGCTTGATCCTTTTCAGGGTGTACTGCAGCTCGCCAACGCCACCTCGTTGGAGAAGGAGGCGGTCATCTACATGGCGGAGGGACCATGTGTCTGGGGAGAAATACAAAATGAGAGCGGGTGGGAGGAAAGATACAGAGAAATAGAGAAAAAGGACAAAAATGGCGGGAAAGCACACCGAAAGACGGCGCAGGGAGGTCAATCCCGATTTCAAAGCCTCAGACGTCGTCCCCAAGGGACTGGGTGTACTCCTTCACAGCACGACGCGGCCTCCGCTGGCATCCATCCAGTATATACATTGAGAAAAAATCATCCAGCCCAATTGCATCGAGCGCATTGCATTGAGGCGACGCAACGAGATGTATCTCCACTCAAATAGGAGAGACAATCCACAGCTCGTCTCCGGCATCGTCTCGATAACGATTCTTGAGCCCCAGTCGACAATAGAAATACGCGGCCAGAGAGGAGCTCGAGAGGATCCTGGAATCCCGGGAGTGTAGAACACGAGACAGAGAAAAGCGTAGGACGCAGCAACTGGCACTAGCCGAGAAGCCGAGACGCGGTCTCGTGACGCATGTTGGATCAAAAGGGACGCGTCATCTTAGCAACCAGCCCGCTTGGCGACAACGCTGGTCAATTGTGGAGGAAGAACAGCCTAAGGGCGGTGCTCTGTATATAACGCTGGCAATTCGCTCTCGGCCTAAGCTCAAACCCTCGCTCCCGGAATGCCTACTGAAGCAGAAATCGAAGCCCTTCTCACCGGCATACCGCTCGCTGCCACGCGTACCACCTACCACTTCGACGAATCTGACATCTTGAACAGCGCCCTCCGCGCCGAGCACGACCGCTCTGTCCAATATGTCACCGCGACGGGCATGGACGGCGCGGACCGGAGGCGCCACCGCACCACCCTCGCCGGTAAGTCGGGGGTGGACGCTGCTATCGAATGGGACGAGGAGTGGTTCGAGATCGCCGGGTGCAAACGCGCCATTAGCGCGCTCAAGCGGCGCACGTCGTCCTTCTCCTCGTCCGTGCTCTTACCACTACGAAAGCTCAAGTGATGATGCTCATCAATAACAGATCGCGCTACTGGACGTTCTCGCTCCTCGAGGAGTTCAAGGTACGGTATGAACAAGGTGTATGGACGGTATGCACCTCCCTCACATCATCCTACCGCGTGTGCGCTGAATGTAATTTTTGGTGGAGGTTGCGTCTTCCAACGGCGTCGAAATCGCGTGAATGACGCCGCGCGTTGCACATGTGTTCCGGACTTCTACGCCGGCGGTGCTGCGCCTCGCGCCGGAGCTGCGCGACGAGGACGCGCGCCGGTTCATTATCCTTGTTTTGCTGTATTCCGAGACGCGGCGGATGGATGTCGTTAACAGCTAACATCGATTTTGCGTAGGCTGGCGCGATCGATTATGTATGTATGAATTCTACGTTCCATTTCTGCGCGCTATTTTTCCTTTTTAATTTGCGCGGTCGAAGGTACCTGCTTCACGCCGAGACTCTTAAAGCGCCACCGATCATGCTTGAAGCGCTTCCTCATCACCTCGTCCTCCGCAAACACTATACAGAGCCTCAAGCCAATCCGCTTCTTTCCTTCCTCGTCGCAGACTACACCGTGCATCTCGTGGAGATTTTTTTCCCTCATTTATTTACCACAAGGCCGCTAGCTCAACAGTGCCATGAGTTCAGATTGCGCGGCTGCGAGCTTGCGATCCAGTACCGGAGTCCCGCCAATCCATTACACGTGAAACAAGTTGAGCACTTCCACAGATGCATTCGTCGAGCAGCTTCCGAGTCGCGGCATCTTTCTCTCCTTTGCAAACCCACTCGGCATACCTCTCACTCCTTAATCCCGCGTCACGAAAATTTGTGTGGAGAAGCCGTGGCCACTCGCGTGGGATTTGCGAATGGGTGTAAGTTGTCTTCGCGCGGCTTGGCTTCTTTCAAAATCTTTGATAATAAATTTCAGTTCGCGGAGCCGTGCAACCAGGAGGCTGTATGTACCTAAATCAACCACATGTTAGTTCTAATATATTTTTATTTCGTTACAAGTTGCTCGGCTGTTCGCCTCCCTTGGGCGTAAGTAAATTTCAACTTACAAGGTTCATTCTGATTCAGAGCATTAACTGTGCTGAAACTAAACTTCTCTGACCAAGCGTATCTGAAGGAGTGGAAAGTGATTGCGTGGGGCTGGCAAATTGCAACATGCTTTTCCAATCAGACCGCAATCTAATCTTGCAGACTGCCCGGCATCGAGAACGGTCGAGCGGAGTTTGCGGAGTTTAAAAGGCTAGTTCACATCAGTAAATACGCGTCCACGGCGCTTAAGCATTAGATTCTTATTCTCGACGCTCACCGTGCAAGCCAGTACTAGTGAGAGCTTCTGCTCGACGTTCCCAGAGGCTGTAGCCAGCGATGCCATTTCCGACAGCAGCGGCGCGGCGATCCGCGTTCATGGCACGGCGGCGCCTAACCCTCAAATCATACGTCCCCTTCTTACTCGTCGCCGCCTTCTTCCTCTTCGCACCGCCTCTCATCGAGCGCTACCTCCCGCAGGCCGCCCCTGTCGCCGCGGCCCTTGAGTGGATAACCGACCACGCCATGCGCGCGCTCGGCGCTTATGCGTTCTTCGTGGCGCTCTTCATGCTCGGTGCCCTCACAGCTGATATGCACGAGTTGGTAATTCGTTCGAGCCGTTCCGCAACTGCAACCGCTACCCCTGCCCAGGACGGTTTTGCGCTCCCTCCTCCTGCCACCACCGCCGATTCAGACTCTGCGGCGCCCCTGCTCCCCTTGACTCCCTTCAGAAAACTCTTCACCCTCCTCACTTCGGTTCTCTTCCTCACTTACCTCTGCGTGAAAGAACCCACCATCTCCCCCGCGCGCCCGGTATTTGCGAACCTCGCCGCGGCGCTACGTCTGCTGCTGCGCGGCCTGGAGGCCATGTTCGCTGGCATAGTGGTGCTGCTTTTGGTGGCGTGGGTGCAGATAAAATTCCTGCAGCCGGTGTCGTCCGAGGCAGCGCGTCGCGGGAGTACAGCTGCGGCTGCAGAGCCTGAGGGAGGTGAAACGGCAGCACATGTGCAACGAGGACCGAGCGTAGAAGTGCGGTTGGATGATGTGGACGCTGTGTCAAAGATAGAATCTGAAGCTGAATACGAGGGACGGGAGAAAGAGACGGTTTGAAGTTGAGTGAACTCAGAACTGGAGACTCGATGCTGCCCCATTGGAAAATTTTGGAATATATGTACATACAAAAGCCTTATCTGGCAACGCAGCTCGTTGGACCAATCAATCCGCACCGCTCGTTCCTGTGAAGGTATTCAAGGAAAATTTGGGGCGAGTTTCAGTTCCACTGGAGGACCCAGTTTGCCGGAGGGGGGACGCGCAATGTCTTGGATGGTGTCTTGGATATTGTGTCCCAGGCCAACACGTACCACCATCAAGGTTGGCAATATATTCTAACAGAGCAGTCAGGGACAGCAAGTGAAGATATTATTGTGCACTCACAACCCCTTGATTTGCGATAGCGTCAAACAATGCGCGCTATAACCACGTCAGACTTGTATGTGCGTTGCGAGAAAGGCCTGGATGAATACCGCGACCAATGGAGAGTTAGGCGATTCAAAAATGGCCATAAGGATAGCGGCCAAGCAGTACAGTGCACCGGACTCCAGTCTATCCCGATGTCAGTTGAATCCGGGATCCTGTCTCCTTAGCGCCGGTCAAATATGTTTTCGCGCCCACAAATCCTGCGAGCCTGCTGCCGTATCCACCATATTCTCCCGGCTGAATTCATTAGCGTAGGAAACCCGCATATGAAAATCATGTACCAGTTAGAGCCATCAGAAGCAGATTCGTAAAGACCCCGATGATGAAGGGAATTCTCCGGTCAACAGTGGACGCGGGGTCCAACGCCGGGCCATTGCTCTCGCGAAGGGTTACACAATAACCGACCGATACCGCTTCAGTGCCAACGGTGCGTCAATGCTTGCGCACAAATGTGGGGTGAAGTACTCACCAGTCGTCGCCGCAACTAACGCTCCGGGAAGGACAACGATATCCTTTCGCTTCCCCCAGATCACATAGCAGCGCCACAACTTCGTTATATCGTCAGCCAGGACAATCAATATACAGTGGGAGAAATGACGAACAAAGAGCAGATCCACAACTAAACTGAGCTCGATAAATTTGAGTAACGCGGGATAAGCCAGATGCACTCACACGTTGAGTGCAAATAGGGCATTTTGTGACAGTGCCAGGACAAAGAGGTGGCGGCGGAACAGATTTAATCCTGTGGGGTTTTGGATGCTTTCCTGCACCGCATATACCGACATGGCTGTCTGCGTAAGGTGTAGCACGAGTCGTGTGGTTCCCACAATGAACATGACCCAGGTGGCGGCAATCAAGATGGATTTGCCGTGTGTATGACGGCTAGAGAGCGTGTGGATCGCGAGGATGAAAAGAACGAAGAATATTCCTGAGCTTGGAGTCAGGCAATTTGTCAAAAATATTCACCGACAACAGACCGTAGAGCAAAAGCGACATCTTGCAGCCGAAGTTAGCAAAAGTGACGACCAGAACAACCTGAGACACGTACGGATGCTTTCAGAGCAGACTGAGCATATTGTTCCAATAATCGGAAAATATAACTGGCGCAGCAGTGTATTGAGACATGAGGGGAAATGGGTCAGTCGGCTGAGGGGGGGGGGGGGGGAGGAAGGGAACCTGATGACAGCCAGGCAACGAGATCTACCAAGAATAGCTGTGCGGGAGGATCTGTTTCATGAATGAAATGTCGCAAAAATCCGTTTTAAGTTATAAGCCAAGATAGGGGCTTTTGAACCTTATAAGCAAGCAGGAATGTTATAAACCCTTATAGAAGGTTATAAGTACCTATATACGCTTATAATTCAAAGGGACCTCCCTCAGGCTGCCATTCCAAATCCAATATTGGTGACATACGCACAGGTTGAGTTGAGCCTAGTGTATAAGGCTCGAAAAGCCCTTATCCTGACTTATAACCCAAAAGCGATTTTTGCGACATAATGGATGATGAAAATGACAGTATTCGATCCGCACAGTTCCCAGCTTTCTTAGCGTGTCTGGGATGCGGTCCTCAAGAGTGGCATTGTTTAACGTTGAATGTCGGCCGGGATCGATGCGCGACTGGGCGATCGGGACCGCAGCCGTCCTTTAGGTGCTAACTTGAAAAAGGACTCTCGGAACGTCCTCGGAAGGGAAACTTCCGGCATCTAAAATGGATTTGGAGGGAATGGTGGCCAAGGGTCTGGAGGCAGTTTGTTTGATGAAGAATCCGCGAGACTACATGCAAGCTGTACTCAAGCTTCTTTCTAGCCGACTGTGCAAGCCTACAAAAGAAATTAAGAAATATTAACCACAGCTCACTGAACTTCGTCCAAATCCTTGATATTCTTCGAAGAATCGAATGAAAATGGAAAATTTTAAAGTTATTACTCCTGTTGGTCGTGGGGCCCTTGGGTCGAAACTTTGGGATTCTGCGATGACAGGCAAGACCAAGTGAGATCAGTGGCAGTGCAAGCTTTTGCCTCTTGCTTCGATCAGTCTAGTAGACTACTGGCAGCAGGAACTTCGTTATACGAGGATTCAAGGTGAGCAACACATACTTTGCAACTTTTGGCAATCAAGAACAATACTGACCTTTTCTGCGAATGTTCGGCCGCGCAGCTGCCTTTCTTCAGTTCTGTGAATTAACAACTTGAATTGGCCTAAAACCCTGCGTCGAAGCACAATTATCAGTCAGTGAACAGAAAACTTTACACTTGCTTAGTTGAATGTCGGCTAGTTGAGACCGCTACTATTCGTCGTCACTATGCTCCCTGAGCCTGAAGCAGACCGTGCTCGCATTGTAGAACTCGAAGCCCCAGGTCTTGTTACTCGAGCGCTCTCTCTCCGCTATGCGGATTGAGAAAACGCCTTGGAAAACGCTGGCCCAGGAGCGGCTTGATTAGTACAAACACCGGTCCTGACATTGACTAGTCAGAGTCGACGTCTTGTTCTTGTACAGACTGTGAGTAGGTTGGCCAATACATGCAGTAATTACTGTTCCTTAGGCGAGGGAGCTCAACTGTGGGTCACTCGCCAAGTACACTTGAAGTACATGAGAGTGTCAGGAGCCTTCAGAGAATCATCTGCATATTACAGCAATACGAAGACCAGCACGTTGTTTCCAACACTCCTTCCGTACTGATTTTCTGATCCTCTTGATTCGCTGTATTCCGCTCCCTTCTAAAATTAGCCTCAGTCCAGACGTCTACACATAGCTAGCCAGATGGCCAGGCGTAGTTGAGTCTAGTTGGCCTAGCCATAGCCTCTGTAAGTCGGCGTAGGTCTGGCTAGCTCTGTGTAGCTGTCTGTAGGTCTGTATAACTGAGTCTATCTCTGCCTGGCTGTTCCTAGTCGCCTATGCAGAGCTAGGCAGAGGTCCTTCTAACTGAATAATATGAATAAAAGGAGCTCGCAAGTATCGGATTCCAGTCCTCCGTGTATTCTGTGATGTTGTCCCGCTTTCAATTGGGCTTTGGAAGGCATTACTCTCCCAGGTTCCTACATCAGCTCAGAGCCCATCCGCCGCTCTTGCATGGATTGTGAGTACCATATGGCAAACAATCATTTGCATCTCTGGAGTGGAAAAGCAGAATTCAGTGATTCTAGCTCTGTGGACCTGAAGCTAGGCATCTAAACTCACCTATGAACACCTCCACTGATCTGAGTTTAGGTGACTAGGCACAGTCTGCATGAGCTAAAATCAAATTGAGTTTAGGCGGCTAGGCAGGGTCTGTGTAGCCGGCTACGCTCGGTCAGGCACAATCGTCGTGAGCTAGGCAGACTAAGTCTAGGGGGCAGCGGAACACAGTGGTACTGCCTCTTTTATTGTGGGCCATTAATAATCACCGGGATGCTATTTTCAAGATTCAATTTGGAGGGTGTTAATTTTTTCCATCTAAGGTTAGGCTGTTGAACAAAATAATTATTTAATAGGATTATCGCTGATCACGATTTGATGTCCATATTCGCAACATAGTAAATTCAACGCAACTCGATAGTCCAATTCACTGAGCATGTCCTGAATGCTGAGCTACGTCACAATCCGCATCGCTTGTCCCCGTGAAAGTATTCATGGAAAATTTAGAGCGAATTTCTGTTCCACTGGCAGACCCAGTTTGCTGGAGGGGGGACGCGCAATGTCCTGGATGGTGTCTTGGATGTTGTGCCCCAGGCCAACGCGTACCACCATCAAGGTTGGGAATATATTCTAACAGAGCCGTCAGGGACAGCAAATGAAGATAATTGTTGTGCACTCACAACCCCTTGACTTGCGATAGCGTCGAGCAATGCGCGCTATAACTCATGTCAGACTTTTATGTGCGTAGCGAGAAAGGCCTGAATGAATACCGCGACCATTGGTGAGTTAGGTGATTGAAAAATGGCCACCAGGACAGCGACCAAGCAGTACAGTGCACCGGACTCCAGTCTATCCTGATGTTAGTTGAATCCGGGATCCTATTTCCTGACGTACATGAGCGTGAGTGCCATACCGTAGCGCCGGTCAAATATATTTTCACGCCCACAAATCCTGCGAGCCTGCTGCCGTATCCACCATATTCTCCCGGCTGATTTCATTAGCGTAGGAAACCCGCATATGAAAATCATGTACCAGTTAGAGCCATCAGAAGAAGATTCGTGAAGATCCCGATGACGAAAGGAACTCTTGGGTCAACAGCGGACGTGGTGTCGAACGACCCGCTCTCGCGGAGGGTTACGAAATAACCGACCGATACCCCTTCAGTGTAAAACGGTGTGTTCATGCATGCGCACAAATGTGGAGTAAAGTACTTACCAGTCGTCGCTGCAACCAGCGCACCGGGAAGGACGACAATATCCTTTCGCTTCCCCCAGATCACATAGCAACGCCACACCTTCGTTTTATCATCAACTAGGCCAATCAGTATACAGGGGGAGAGGACGAACGAAGAGCAGATCCGCAACCAAACTGAGCTCGATGAATTAGAGTAACGCGGGATAAGCCAGGCGCACCCACGCGTTGAGTGTAAATAAGGCTCTTTGTGCCAGTCCCAGGACAAAGAGGACGCGGCGGACCGAATTCAATCCCGTGGGGTTTTGAGTGCTTTCCTGCACCGCATATACTGACAATGCCGTCTGCGCGAGGTATAGCACGAGTACTGTGGTTCCCACAACGAACATGACCCAGGTGGCGGCAATTAAGATGGATTTGCCGTGTGTATGATGGCTAGAGAGCGTGTGGATCGCGAAGATGAAAAGAACGAAGAATATTCCTGAGCTTGGAGGTCAGCTAAATCTGCCAAAAATATTCACCGACAACAAACCGTAGAGCAAAAGCGACATCTTGCTGCCGAAGTTAGCGAAAATGATGATCCAGAACAATCTGAGCCACGTACGGATGCTTTCCAGAGCAAACTGAGCATATTGTTCCAACAATCGGAAAATATAACTGGCGCAGCAGTGAAATGAGACATGAGGGAGGAGATGAGTCAACTGTGGGATGCGGATGGATCTTATACATCTGGGGGATGATTTATCCCTGCCTCGGGAAGGTGATGACTGCAGTTCATCGCCTCGCAACCAGGAACGCAGGTGTCGGGCAACGAGATCTACCGAGAATAGATGTGCCGAAGGATATGTCCTGGATATCCCAATCTTTTCAGATGAGAAGATTGGAAATGACAGCGTTAATACCAGGCATATTAATATCCGCAGAGTTCCCAGGTTTTCTTAGCGTGTCTGGGATGCGATCCTCGACAGTGGCATTGTTTGAATGTCGACCGAGGGATCGATGCGCAACCGGGTGATCGCCGGGGACCGCGGCCGTCCTTTATAGTTAGGTGCCAACTTGAAAAGAAATCTCCTAGAGTGATTGGCTAACTGGAGAAGTTGGCTTGGCATCAAAAATGGATTGTACGTGGAGGGAATGGTGATCAGAAGCCGCAGTTCGGACGAGGCCTCTGGTGAAAGATTTGGAGAGTTTGCTTCGAAGAATCCGCGAGATTGTATACCTCTTTTTAGCCGATCTGTGCAAGCTAATTACTCGCATTAATCGTATCTTAAGCAGTTACGGTGATTTCGTATGTACATGTTTTACTTCGTCCAATTTTGCGCCTTTTTTCTCTCGGCCACCTGTCGTTCCAGAGGCTCGGTTACCTTGAGGCTTTGGTTTTCCCCACCCGCTCCAAGACACGCCTGCCTTAGCGGACCAAATTCCTTTTGCTCTCCGGGTCCACCCGAGAAATCAAAGATTGTTATTTTCGACCTCCCCAATCAGCCATCCAACCTCCGCTCAAAAGAATAGGGTCTCCCATGCATCCTTCTTTGTTCCGCCCACTATCTCCCCGTTCGCATTCCATCTGTTATTCTGTCCCATCCCCCCAGTTCTCTGGAACTCAGCAGCTCTGCCCAAAGCGGGTCCTGTCTGATGCCCTGCACTTCTTCCTTTGTCTGCACCCCGCCATCCAGTAGTGTTGTGCGGGCTTGGCTTGGCCTGGAAACCATGGCTTGGGCTTGGCTTCATCTGGCTTAGGCTTCTGGAATCCCAAGCTCAAACCCAAGCTTGGAGCAAGCCAGGCCAGGCCAGGCCCGCTGGCGTGAGCCATGGCTTGAATCGAGAATCTTACAGCCACTGCGTGATGTTCTGTAAGTCCTGCGAGTGGTTTCTGCGCAACCATTTATCATCAGACTATTAAAATAACGAAATGCAGTCGAAATTCAAACGAATTGCTGGCTATAATTCGCCGATTCCAACTTGAACATTTCAACGCGGTTGTCCCGATTTGAACCGAAGTTGCAATGGTGCCAGAGAGCGTATTTGCAGCGCGCTTTTCCACATGTCTTGGCAAAAAATTGATGTGGCTTGGCAGAAATTTGGTCGTCCAGATATGGCGAAGAGTGACTCGGCTACGTTGCCGTGGTTCATTTTCTTTGCTCCAGCACGCTTTTCAGTAGATAAAAAGCACATAATCCCGCTGGGAAGGCCCCTGGCACCTTCTCAATGTCCATCCGTGCCATGCCAGCTGAAGCAATTCTTTGCACGAGAGCCTCCCATTTGCAGCCACATTGGTCACATCAGTCACCACTCCATTTCGGGTGAGCCAAAAATGATGGAGCCTGACCAAAATTTGGAGCCCGATTTTGGGCGGTGCAAATACGCTCTATTGACTTGGAATTGGACAGTAACGAACCAAAAATGGATATGGGGGTCCACTCGAATGTATTCTCAACCCGAATTATACCTGTGAATCGCCTGCCTGAGGGTACAAATTCAAGCTCTGGCTTCATGGCCTGACTTGGCTTGGAAAACCTCCAGCCAAGCTCTGGTGCTCATGAGTGGCAGACTTCTCCGATTGGCTTGGCCGAGCGGCTTGTTTAGCGGAGTTTGAATTTGGCTTGGCGGGCTTGGGCGGGCGTAGCTTGGGCTTGGGCTTGGCTTGTGCTCGGCTATCTCCACTGTAAATATTTCGTTCATCACGTCTCTCTGGAGCACCGCTGTCATTCCTGGTTTGCCTCCTAAGTGTTCCAACTATCAGCAGTCAGCCCTTATCAAAGAAAGACGGTAAAAATACGATCATCAAATGTTTCACCATCGCCGAGACTGTCGCCTGGCGGTTGCAATGAAGTGGCCATCCCTGCCTTCATAGCAGGTAGCTACCTAGCCGCGCTCAATAATTGCATGTGAAACAAAGGGTATCTTTACAATTACCACTGTATTTGGGACATCGGAATACTGTACTATTTCGACCAAATGTTCAGGTGACGGTGACAGAGGGTCGTGAACTGAACATTTTTGGCCTAGGTGACGGTGACATTCCGATTTTGCGGCCCAAATAGGCCGAAAAACATTAAAATTTCCGGTCCGGCAGTTGCTGGACTACCATATATGGCAACTTTCCCATGATTGCCGTGGAATGAACATTCAAGAAAATGAACACCTTAGGTGACAGGTGACACCCCGTGAACATTTGGTCGAAATAGTACAGTAACTATGCAAGGCTGATAAGTACGTTTCAACGTTGAACTGTTATTGCCCACCATTCAGCACTTGTTGTAAGCTCAAATGATATATGAAAGACATGCTCTCTGGCCACTCACCATGTTCCTCGATGTACTATAATATACTGGGCCGCCTGGGCGAAGTCAACCATCAAGGAGCGTGCACATATCCAACTTTTTTGTGCTACATAAAGTGTGCGCTAAACCCTCTTCCCCGAACGAAGCCGACGAGGAGTGCTTGACACAGTTACACCTTTCGTCTCCTTAGGGCCCCCTGCCTTCTTCCGCGCGATAACTTCAGTCTTCGCCCATTTGGATAGCTTTTTGTCCTTGGTCAGCTGATCACCGATCCGTTTCATTCTGCTGGGGATGGTGACAGGGATGGGGTTGGAGGCTGGAACCTGGGAGGGGTGCTCGCGACAGAACATAGGTGGGCAAAAGTCTTCGTCAAAGACTGTGTGTATGTGGTTGAATTTCAGCATCTGCTGATCAATAGGTGTCTTGCTACTGCTGAATGAGACAGACGCAAGCATGGTGTTGAGGGCTTCATTCCCATCACTGCGGATTGAAACAATGGATTTGTCCCAAAGGTCGTGAATGAGGTCACCATTGAGATTCAATGCCTCACCAAACTCATTCTGGGCCACCAGAACTTGGAAAAGTGGAGAGCCAACCCCCATCACGTGCTCGGTGCGTTCCACATCTGTAAGAGCAGCGAGATCTGTATGTTGCATTAAATGGAGCAATGGTGCAGAGAGAACAGCTTTGAGTTCGGGTGTTGGAGCCAAACCGAATGTGCTCATCCAATCTCCTGCTTTTTGATGTTGGTCAATGGATTTTGCACCCGAGAAATATTTGTTGAAGCTCTGGATTGCTGGATGCTTTTCATCCCAGACTGTCAGGATGAGGGCAACTTAGGGAAGCACCACATCAAATATTGGCGTAAGCATAGGATTCTTATGGTCAGGGTAGTCGGATTTCATGTAGAATGGAAGACGAATGTTGCCGATCTAGGTGTCAGAGGAATTCAGTCCAAATGCATAACATTGAATGAATGCTTTTACCTGTGTAAGGATCAACTAATCCTCACAGGGTGTCCGCAAGGCAATCTGGCTGCTGATAAGGTGACTCGTTACTTTGTGTGGAAGACCCTCCGGGTACAGTCAATCTCTTAAGAAATATGTTCGAGAGATGGATTTCTGTACTCCCTAACGAACATATTTCAATCTTTCTCGAATATTTCGTGATAAGAGAGAATGAGTCGATGGAGAGATTTCCAGTCTCGTAAATTGTAAGTCGAGTCATCTGAGCATTAAGTTGTGTAATAGTGAAGTATTGTGAGTGCCTGTGCCTCTATCAGGGCCACGGAGTGGATCGACACGGGCTGGAAAGGCTTGTAGGTGAAGGTTTGGGTAAAGATAAGATAGATTCATCACATGTACAGACATCTAATCGGCTACTTGGCTAATGAGGTTGTCAGCGACGGTGCTTTAGGTCAGCCTGACCATGACGTAGCCCGACGTGGCCACAGTCCCAGCGCGGGTGTTGAGGGGAAAGATGTCACTGCATCGAATAGCAAGTGACTGTCTGCCAAGAACCCATGCAAGTTGAACCAGAACCCAGACCATGGGAATGGTGCGCAGTCGATGCAGCAATAACCCGGTCTAACCGGGTTATTCCGGGTTGCTGTTCTGTGTTGCTTGCAGTGAGAGTTTGTAGGCAACGAGTGTCCGATACTGATGTAGTGTACTCGGACACACACAACTCTAGTCCACTAGCAGTGTTCCATGTTGGCAGTTGGTTGTGGGTACTGCTCTATGACCATGCAGACCTCCGCCGGGTAACCGGCCAGAGTCTGCCTTGCTAATCCACATGGAGGCAAGTGTCTCGACATGTGGATGCAAGTTGGTGAAAGCAGTTTCCGACAATGAACTGCTTGGGCCCAAGGGCTGCGGCAACCAGAGATAGATGGAGAGAGTTGAGTATAGGGGTCAGGGGTCTGTCGACGACCACAGCAGTGAGAAGACAGAACCCAAGACAACGAGATGGACAGAAGCAAGACCAGCTTAAGTCACACACAAGTCAAGTCAAGGCCAAAGTAAGGCTGGAGAATAGATGAGATAGAATCTACCGTACAGGGAGATTCTACTGCTACTTATATACTGTGAATACAAAGGGGTCCGATCATGAATATGCATTCTCCACTGATCATCAAAGGATCGAGATGTCAGTTGCAAGGGGTATGGTTGAAATGCGATCGTGGTTGAAATACGATTGGGTTGAAATGCGATCGTGTTTGAAATACGACGGGGTTGAAATATGATTGTGGGCGAAAGATGATCATGGTTGAAATATGATCGGTAGGAGTTCAAGCGAGGAGCCAGAGCGATTGCGATTGAGTTGGGTGTGCCTAGCGTATAGGGTTTGGTGCTCCTGACACTGAGGAGTCCAGGGACTAGTGGCAGTTGGACACATAGGAGTAGGCCAGGGGATAGACACCTGTCCACGGAGAGGGGTTGTGAGGACAAGTTGTTTCGAGTCCTAGGGGTTAAGAATAACCCTGGCGATGATATGTAGTTTGATAGGAGGTTGAGGAACGACCAGGCAACAGTGTCGTTC